>JAAHCF010000495.1:0-28773 GCA_038367545.1 Beauveria asiatica | reverse complement strand
GGGGGTGGGGGGGGGGGGCCTCTCACAAGTCAAAAGCTTGACTTTTGGAGCCCTTTTATTATTGTTAAAAGCTTTGGTTTCCGTCCCCTGGTTAGTTAATGATTGCACCAATGATGAGCCAAGCCATACGGACACAGTGTCACCACATTCGATACCCCCCCCCCTCCCCCGCCTGTCCCGCTTTGTTCAACGTGGTGGTTATTCTTATGCTAATAAATAAACAGTACCCGCCTCATGGTTGTCAGTAACTAAATAACTACGGATTAAGGAAGCATGCATCAAGTCTAACTATTATTATATTGCCTGCCGAGAAACTTTGGTCACACAGCATGTAGTCTTCCATACAACGCTGGCAAAGGTTACTAGTCTCCATCTCTTCTTGTCCAAGCTTCCATCGTGTCTTCTACGCAAGCCACTTCTGATAACCTGTGCCCCCCCCCCTGGCCATCTGTGTGCATGTCCAAGGTGTGGCGGCGGGCAGTCTCACTGCCTGCATTTCAGCCCCAGAACCGACGCCGGCGCATCGGCTATTCGGTGCGTGATAGGGCTACCCTGTTGTGGTGTACAGGAGGCTTTTCAGCAAGGGAAAGGGAAGGGGGGGGGGGAGCAGCGAGAAGCGAGTCGACTTTCAGCTGTCACGACTTATTTACCCTTTCAGACTCTGTTTCCTCACTGATTCACACGCCAGAAACCACCAATCTGCTTTCCGTCTGTGAGCGGAGCAATTCCGTCCTTTGAGATGGGCGCATCTGGTGCTAGCGTCGGCCGAGAGGGACCATTCTGCCGCCGTCAATTTTGAAACATTCTTGACATGGGATCCCGCCATGACATCTTCTATCCGTTCCTCCCTTAATCCGTACTTTAGGAGACCTTTACAATGCTACCAACTGGAAGCCGTGTACCAACAAGTCGGTCTGTCGCCATGCAGGCGCCCGTGTTACCGCTCACTGTGTGCTGCGGGCGCGCGCGCGCGACCTTTACAGCGCCAGTGAATGCCATGGGTAGCAAGGTCAGTTCAAAAAGGAGAAAGAAAGAAAAAAAAAAAAAACAATTCAAGATTCAAGAATCAAGTCAAGAGTTGCTCACAAACAAACATCAACGCTGATACGTGTCGCGATACTAAACAGGTTTCGCCGCCAAAGACGGCTTCTTTCACAGCCCCCGTGCGAAAAGGCGCCGCGTTGGCAAAAGGCCCTTGTTTCCTCTTTTGCGCTCTTTGAAAAGCCCTTTTCACGTCTGGAAACACGAGATTTGCTCTCTTAACAAGTACGGCACCCGGGTAAGCGTCAGTTTGCCTGCGCTGAATGATTCACCCATGAATCTGCGAGATATTACTTTAGCCGGCGTGGGCAGCAGCCTCTGCGTCTGGTCCTTTTCACTTGTTACCCTCCAACTACAAAGCTTCTTGGCCTCGCTCGGTATCAGTTGCTCTCTTTTTGCTCTCGCTTGCTTTCTTCTTGCTCTCTTTCTGATATGCTTTTGCCAATATTGATATCCATCTCGAAATAGCCCGAGCATTGGAGAGAGAGAGACGTCGCAAAAGTAGTATTACACGCTCAAAAGAAGACGCAAAATATTTTTTTTTCTAAAAAGAGAGAGAGAGAGAGAGAGAGAGAGGGAAGAAACCAATTCAACAACACATAACCAGAGAACAAAATAACAAGTCATGTCATCTTTTGACAGGGGCCTTGATGGGGGCCTGCGAGCCGGAAGCTCCGATTCAAACGGCGATGCAACTCCCAGATCAAAATCTCCAATCGGTCACGCCTTTTCACGAATTGACCCTCTGAATTCAAGCTTTCAATATCCTCGACTTGGTTCCAGCACCGTCCACCATGGTGACGGCGGAGCTTTTTCACAATCGAATCTCCGCCGGATTTGGGATGATGCCAAAAGTCCGACGCAGCAACAGCAGCAGCAGCAGCAGCAACAGACGAGCACTACGCCAAATGTCGTGTTTCCCGACTCACCAAACACCCTCAACCACGGTTCCATGAGCACGCACCGTAGGATGGCGGCTCCGCACGTGCAGGCTCGCGGCGCGTATGCCGGACCAGACGTCCGTGACTCAGACGCCGGGCTGGAGAGGCTGCGCCTGACAGAGTCGGTGCGCCAGCACGCCCAGACATCCAATGACGTGCCCAAGAGTTGGCCTGGAAGCGCGTACTTCCACGACACACGTTCCGAGATGGCGTCTACCGCCCAATCCACTGCCGAGATGGCCTCGCAGCCCAGACATCTCTCCATCTGGTCTCCCTATGGCGCTCGAACAGCAGACGACAGCAACTCTGTGCGAGATGGCAGCATCGCGCCAACGTCGAGCCAATACTCGGCATATTTCGCCGCACCGCCATCTACCAGAGCCGACGCGGTACCCGACCCCTCGTTGCGCGCGCACTCCGAGACTGGCTTCAACGCCTCGGCAGAGTTGCCTATGGCTCAGCGGCCCTTTAGCTCGCAGATCGGCCCTCCGATACCCATCCGGATGGGACGATCTCTAGGCAGCGCTCCCGGAAACCGAATAGCCAGCGGCTCGGATGCGCACCAGCCTCCCATGCCCTTTTATTTCCAGCCGCGCAGCAGTCAGGGCTTCCTGCCCATGCAGGCCTTGGGGTCCAGACGGGAGACGTTTCCATTGCCGTCTGGGAGCTCATCGACCTGGGCGGCGCCGAGCGTCAGCGTCGCCAACCCGGTGCCGTCGACGCGCTTCTCGGACCGGTACCACGGGATGCACACCGAGTCCAACGCCAGCGCCGAGCACCTGACGCCGGAGCAAAACGCCAGCCTGTGGATCACCAACCTGCCGCCCGACACGACGCACCACGAGCTGCTGGGCCAGATCCGCAACATCGGCCGCGTCTGGTGCAGCTTCATCAACGGGCCCGACGGCTGCAAGCACACCACGGCCGCGGCCAAGGTCGTCTTCTTCCACCCGTCCGCCGCCCGCCGCATGCTGCAGCACGCCGCCGCCCCCGACCGAGGTCTGCACATCCGCGGCTTCCGCGCAAAGGTGACGCAGAACCGCATCAAGACGGGCGAGACGGTGCCGCGCGCCGGCGACGACTCTCGCGTTCTCATCGTCACCGGCGATGCCTGCTTTGTCAACGAGGCCCGGCTGACCGAGTGGTTCGCCAACCTCTTTGTCTTTCAGGTCGACGAGGTCAGGCAGCTCGTCGTCGACGAGGAGAGCGGCCTCGCGGTCGTCGAATTCCGCTTCGGTAGCTTCCGCTGCCAGGCGCAGATGGGCAAGATTTCGCTGGAAAAGGAACGGCCGCCGTGGTTTGAAAGGGCAGAGTTTGGTGAGGACCCGTGCGAGGTGGGCGAGACGTACTCGTCGCATGCTATTGCACTGCAGCGCATTGAAGAAGTAAAGTGCTCGAGGCGGAAAAAAGCAGAAGAAGAGAGAAGAATGGCAGAAGAGAAGAGAAGGGTAGAAGAAGAGGAAGAAAAGTTGGCTTTAGAAAGGCGGAGAAACTACAGACGTTAGAGATTGATTTACAAGATGCAAATTTTTGGATGGCACACTTTGACATTTAGGGCATACATAGACAGGACTATGGATCAGGGTACGAGCCCAAAGCATGGGTCAATGTAATGAGAAATTGTAGAATCTGTTCATGACATTAGACAAGACTTTCGAATATCATCGATTCATCGTTGCATACGTCAACTACTCGCCCAGACTGCCCAGTACGGGAAAAGCACCAAGATTCAACGGCGCGTATAATCATAAACGTGGCATAACCCCGACCGTCAAACTGTGATACCCTCATGCAGGCTTCCAACGTGCTTTATTTAGCACGGAGAACGTCACCGGCCGAGCGGTAACATCCGTGGGTATGGCTGTAGAAATATGTCATGTAACACTGGACTGAAAGTCACATGTATTTAACCGCAATATAACCATGCGCTCAAACAGACATACTTGCTTGTTTCAGTATACCATTCTAGATACATATAGAAGATTACAAGGCCACACGGCGATACTTTCGAGCGGGTATGGTCTGAAAGGAGCAGCAACCCAGACTTTACAACAAAGTCAGACTTTGCATTAAAAAAAAAAAACACCGCATTCAATACCATGGCAGGGCATGGGCCATATCTCTGCAAAAGGAAATCTTGACAGAGTTCAAGGGCGTCGAAACCGCTGCGGGTTTGATTCGCGATCCACCTGCGAACAAGCCTCAAAAGCTAGATTGTAGTAGGTACGACAGACTTGTCCCCATCAGCGGCTTTCATCCGGAAAGGTTAAACCGGAATCCAAAAGGGAAAAATGCATCGATCAAGCGGGTCGATGCATTCTTTTTTTAACGTTTGAAAACATATCGTGGCTGGGATACAAATGGTCTCGCAGTCTTTCGACAAAGGCGGCGCAATTCTCCTCGTCATGTCATGGTATGCATTGTACTTGGCCACATAACCCTATTTCTGAATGCCCCTGCTTGTCGAGAACCGAGAGTATGCGGTGTTTGCCGTACGAATGCGAAAAGCTGATTTCATTCGCGCTGGCGAGGAAGGGACGGCTGATGTCAGGAGAGAAAAGGCACAAAGTCCATAGCTGGTGAAGCACAGGGTTTTAAATTGGTCAAGGAACATGATTAGTGAACGATGATAAAGTGGTATTACAAGTCTAGTGTACAGAAACCCCCATCAAGTGGTGTCTGCTGATGCAGCGCTACCATACAGAGACCTTTGTAATATCATTCCCATGAGCGTATGATTGTACCTCCGTGAAGAAAAGATTGTCCCGCCCTTGCGGTAGAATGGCATCCCGCGTATCCAATCAGTCAGGCTTAGTAGTGTTGTTTCAAACAGAATCAGAATCCGAATGTTTTCATGGCATGTCACTCATGACAGTGTCATTGCCCGCATCAGTACAATGGCAGGGCTCCCAGTCCATTTCTTCAGGCTCCTCAGCGTCATTGTAGGCAGGCTCTGTTGAGGCGTCGAGCATTTCAATGTCAGTAGAAACCATGGTTTCCGCAGCGACGCCGCAGTCGGTCGCTGCTTCCCACATGCTGGTGTCTTGTCGCCCATCCTTGGGCCGCCAGTCCATGCTGCCATCAGAGGTTGGAATGGGGTCGCGTGCGGTGCAGAGAAGCGACATACGCACTTCGTCCTCGTCATCCCAGCTAAAAGACTCGTCATCACAGCTGCAATCCTCGTCGTCACAGGTGCTACTCTCGTCATCCCAGAGGGATTCCAACTCCGATGCGCTTTCCTCAGTCCATGCGAGGTCAGATTGATCGACCCATTGCTCTCTTGTGGCATCGGGGTCGGACCTGCGCAAAGTGTTGTTGGAAGTCTCAAACGACATTGCTTAAATTTTGACTATCAGAAATGTGTGAGTGCGCAAGTAGTTTGCGATTGTTGGAAAATCGGATTCCTCCATACAACCATCGGGGGTACGACAGCATTTTATACACCTCATCGCTTTTTTGAATTCACATTATACGCTTCCATGGTAGAATTTTGACTCTCTCGACTGTAGCCGCGCCTTTCTCCGAGGCCAAAGTCGAAGCCACGAAACCTACTTCATACACTGGCTACGAAATCTTACTTTGTTGGATAATCCGGTGGCGCAACGGGCTTGCTCGATTAAGTTGTTGCAAAGTACGCCATCAAACGTTGTCAGTCCTGGACGTATATAAACGAGACGTCCCAGCCAAATATCGACGTGCCCGACAACATACGAAAACCATTTCTTGTTGAGCTGAAAGCCTCTGGCTGTTTACAGACAAGAATAGCATCACTTCTTCTTTGCCTCTTCGCTCCATCAACAACCTACACATCCGCGTTGCTCAAGCCCGGCTTTGGTAGCACCGACATCCTCACCACTCTTTGCTCCCATTCTGGTTGACCAACATGTCACCCAGTGTTATCAGTGAGGCGCAGAGGGTGGCCATAATAATTGCTCTGGAACAGCAGAGACAACATGGTACCATGATACCTGACCAGACTGGTTTCGTGGCTGCATACGATGCAATTATGAATGCGGTTCCGGAGGCCCACAGGCGTGAAGCTGGCAGAGAGATACAGCAAACTATATGGTGGATGCATAGCAACAACAATAACTCAAGCCTTGTCTCCTTTGATGCCTGGATCGAACGAAACGATCTCCGGACGTTATTTGTCTTCAACGAGCCCGGCCAGGAGCATCGCTATGAACCGATCGTTCGAGACCTTCAGGCCAAAGCGGCCGAGAGACAGGATGCATATCTGGAGTTCGTGAATTACATCGAAAGAGAGGCATTGCTTTATAATCTACGGACACCCGACGCTGAAGCATTCGCCAAACAGCATCTCACAAGCGTGAACCGTATTGCGGAAACCACTCGCAGGGCCCAATTAGACTTCAACAAGATTGAACAATCGAACCAAAGAAGCCATTTCCTGACCCGTGGTGGAGATATAACTTCCCGAGGCAATGTCGAACCGTGGATTTTAACCGACATCAACAGCACGATGCCCTCGACGCCTCCAATACAGGTCAAGGTCCAAAACCAGCTTCGAGGAATGTCCTACTACTGCGGCCGGCACGCCGGTACATACATCTTTCGCTTGAATCAGTCCACAACTGTGGGTAGTGATGCGCAGGCCAAGTTCAAATTTTGCGGCATTGTTCCACGCAATCGAGCGGATCATGTCGCGCGCCTCAAAGCAATCCGCGGACGTGTGCTTCACATACTCGTTGCCGCATGTTCGTATATCGCTGGCTATGCCGGGGTCAGCGGTGAAAAATCGGTAGCCGAGATGCAGGCGTGCATGGACCAAGCAACTGATGGAGAACTAGAGTCCATATCTCGGTACGCGAGAATCTACCTTGAACAAGGATGCATGTTTAGAGGTATCCAGGAGGCTTTCCGCAGTAGTCCAGTCCTCAGCGAATTCGTCTACTTGATGGTCATGTACGAAGTGAAGCCAGACGAGATCAAACAAGGGCAGCGGCTGGTGGAGTTGATCTGCAGCGTCGCAAAATGTACCAAGGCTGAGATGGTGGATCAGGAGAATTCGCATTTGGAACAAGCTGCCTGGGATTGTCTGCAAGTCAGGGTCGACGTGGACAATTGCCTCTTGTTCTACGACGATGAAGTCGAGCGCGAGACAAGAGTCCCTCTGGTAAGTTGTCCCCATGCTGGGGTTCGGCGACCGGCCGCACCTTTTTCCGGACCCGAAGCCCAGAACCCGAAGCTAACATTTTCGCAGGACATCCACGACTATTTTTCTGACCAGAAATTCGCCATTGACCCGAATCATCCTGAGGCGCAGTATCGGATAACGGATGAGGCTTGGAAGCAGCTCCAAAGCGACTATCTTTTCGCGCGATCGCTCCGTCAGCGTTGGATAAGGGATCATCGCGAAGCATCGATCCTCGCTGACCTAAAAGTACCCAAACTAGACACCCCCTTATTAGCGCGCGTCTTCCAGACAGTCGACTCCCAGCCTTCGTCGTCACAATCTACCACTGAGCCGGCCGAGGAGCAGCCACCGCCCGTCAAGCGCGGACGCGGAAGACCTAAGGGTTCTAAGAATAAGCCGAAGCCTCCTGGTTGGGTCCCGAAGCCGAGAGCCTCTGGTGTCAAGAGAAAGCGACAGAACCAGTCGCCTTCGACAGATCGTAATGGCTCCGCCATGGACCATCGCGCGGCTCTTCAGCCGTCTGTCGTTGCTGCCGATGATGACCTCTACGATCAAGCCGGCCCCTCTGACGTCGACAACGCTCCTCCGCTCTTTCAGTTCGACACCGATCTCGTCTTCACGGAAAACGGCACCATCGACTGGGAGCAAATCTAAGGTGTCCTCCCCGACGCCGAAGCGCAAGGCCAAGGGGAAGCAGACAGGCCTGACGGAGAGCGGGCGCAAGGTGCGCACGCTCAAGCAAAACATGTTTTCGCCGGCACCGCCGCCGCTGCGCATGGGTCGTCAGCGGCATCTCCGCCACTGGACGATTCATCGCGCGTGGCAGCTTTTTCGCCGGCAGCAGCACGAGGCGCAGCACAAGGAGCGCAGTCGCATGCAGGCTGGTATGTGGAACGCTTGCGAGGCGCTGCGGACGGTGAATGGGCCGGGCGATCGTGGCGAGGGGTATTTGTATCGTGTGGCAATGGACAAGGAGGGCCTGTGGGATGGACATGCGATTCCAATTGAGTATGCGCGTATGCAGACGGAGACGCCGGCGGTGGAGGCGTGGAACCATGACTGGAAGCGATGATTTGGAAGCAGCGTTTCTGGACATGGATTGGCATGGAAAGCCAGAAATGATATGGAAAACCCTATCAGATTGTACAACAAAAAAAAAATGTGGCCACGAGCTACAGGAAGTCCTGCTAGCGAGTGCTGATAAGTTTACGGTGTATTGATATTGAGGAGAGTGTTTTCTTTTTTTTTTTTTCATAGATTTTTCTGTCTTGGTAAAAATTGTCCTTTTTAAATCAAAGTCTCAGCTGTGAGTAATTTTGTGCAAGTATTGAAAAAGCATTGAGCTTTGAATGCTTTCAGTTTAGGATGTTCAGTCTCTCAACAAGTCAACCCAAGTGAATAGTCAACCCAGCATCATAAAAGCAAAGGAAGACGAGACAGAAACATTCTTTTTTTTTCTCCATAAAAATCAAATGTGCTAAATTAGTTTAAAAGAGGTAATAGGTAGGTAGAAAGCCAGAGACAAATTTTGATTATACAAAACAAAAGAATGGACCTGTCGGGGTCGTGTGTTTTTTCCCCAGGTCATAGTCATGTCCTTGGTTTCGTGGCGTCTGTCTGCCCAAGTGATGCAGATTGTGCGAGGCCTCTGCCGCGCAGGGCTATACGTGGCGTTTTGAAGAAACCCTGGCTCAAGCATGCGTCTTCTGATGTGATACTCGCGGGGTTGTATGCTCTTGTGGGTGTATTACTCGTGAATGGTTGTGTGTATGAGGTGAGGCGATACAGTCTGTGCGCATGATCCTCGCCGAGATGAGAAAGGCGGGGGAGGTAACAAGGTAGGGCTGGACTACAATACGACGCAACAGCCGCTGCCCTCGCCATTTTCAAATGTCAACAGGGCCGCGCGGGTGGCGGCTTCGAATACGTCGTCGACACCTTCGCCACTAAGGCTGGAGCACTCGAGATAGCGCTTGGCGCCAACTTCGCGGGCGACGGACTCGCCGTCGTGTGTGGTGACGAAGCGAAGGGACTTTTTGCGCATCTCTTCAATGGCAACGGGGTCTTCGCGCAGGTCCTTTTTGAGTCCTACGAGGATTATAGGGACGCCGGGACAGAGATCCATGACTTCTGTGATCCACTGCGAGACGAGGTCCGTTAGCAAAAGAAACAGACCGAGAGAAAGTAATCGGCCGACCACGCTGGGTTAGGGGAGGGCGACTCGGGAGCCACGGAGTCGAGGTTGCATACTTTGTTCTTGACGTTGTCGAGCGAATCGGGTGTGTCAACGGAGAAGCCAATGAGAATAACATGGGCCTTGGCATATGCTAGAGGGCGCAGTCGCTCGTAATCTTCTTGGCCAGCGGTATCCCAGAGGGCGAGCTGGACAGACTTGCCGTCTACGCGGCAGTCGGTGACGTAATTCTCAAAGACGGTCGGGATCTTGGTCGTTCGGTCAGTAATAGAATCCGAGGGCGAGGAACGGGAAGCTCACATAATTCTACATTGGGTCAGCATGATACAATGGACGAGGGAGAGGTGTAGATTGGACGACTCACAGTTGGGAAGAAGCCCAGGGTAAAGACGCTCAGCAGACTGGTTTTGCCGCAGGCACCGTCACCGACAATGACAAGCTTTCTAGCGCGAGGGTTAGCATGGACAGGAATAGATTCCGAGAAGAGCAGGAAGAGACTGATTGCCAGCAGCCCGACGAGGGAATGCTTGCCTTCTTATAACATTTTGGGGGTTAGCGGCGGCCATGGTGGCGGTCTGTGAGGGTATTTCGTCGGCGGTGACGGGGCAGAGAACAAGGCCAGCGAGTGATGAGCTGTCGTCGGAACAGCCCAAGTAAGCCGCAGGTCCAGAGACAGGGTAATATAATATGACAGAAGACAAATATGCGCCTTGTTCAGATCTGTAAGAGGGCGAGCGAGAGGGTTCGTCAATGAGCCAGAGTCGAGGAGCAGTAGGTCAGCGAAGAATTGGCGTCTGGATGGTGGAATTACGGCAACGAGGTCAAAAGTACAGAAAGACCACGGCGAGGAGTAGAAGAGGTAGAAGGAGAAGGAAGAAACGTGCGAGACGGCGGCCGAGAGTGCTGATTAATTAAGGCTGCGTCCGTCCCAAGGCTGGGGTGAGATGCTTGGATGGGTGACGAGCCCAATTGACCGCTAGGTGCCAGTGGTAGAGCGTAGCAGTATAGCAGAAGATACGTGAATAGGGCGCAGAGAGATAGCTACTCAGACAAGGTAACTAGGGATGCAGGTATCGGCTGGTGGACGACGGGTGGCAATAGGAATACACAAGAAGACGGTAGGCGTGTCTGGTGCCGTTTGCGACGGCTTGGGCGTGGGTGGGATGAGAAGCTGGAGGATGGCTGGCGTCTCGGCGGTTGGACCGAGGAGAGAGGACCAAGGAGAGAGCGAGTAGAGGAGAAAAGACGGGCACGGGGAGCAATAAGTAGCGAAGCGAAACGGATGGGCAAGACGATTAATGTTGTCCGTTGAAGGATGAATTTAGAGAAAAAGGATAGGAATACGAGGTTTTGGAGGCGTCGCTGGAGATGGGGGTTGAGATAAATCAGATGGTAAGAACAGGCCCAAGCAAGGCCAAAACTGTGGCAGCAAATGTTAACCTTGGGAAATACCTAGGTACCTACGTTGGAGGCGTAGGTACAACCGGCAAGCGGATTTACAGTGGATAAAGGCACGTCTTTTGGCGTGAAATGTCGGCCTTGCAGGGCAGGGTTTGGACGTCTCGATGGCGGATGGGCGCTGAAAAACAGTGGGGGAATACCTGAGGAAATATGGAGGTAGCAACTGATTTCAGCGCTGGCAGCTGGTTGGCCTAGCCGCTTGTGGCATAGCGACGATTACTAATTTTTTTTCCACGGTGTGCCTGGTGGTTGGGCAGCTAGATGTGCTGGAGAACTTGCGCCAGTTTTTCTTGTACCTAGGGGCCTTTCAGGCACAATACCGCTGTAATCGGCCTGGTTTGTCGAATACCTACCTACCTACACCTACCTCTAGTAAGGTACCTAGGTAGAGGCTAGGTAGGTACAGGTAGGTACCTATCTAGTGGCCCTTTGCTGCGCCGTCTTGCGCCGTCTTGCGCCGTCTTGCACTTTAACCAACCGTCGGTCACCCAAACCACCTTCGGTTCCCACTCTATCATCCACGATACGAGCGGCCACCAACGTCCAACCCAATGAACAATTCCATCTTCGACAGGGTATTATTATTATCATTCGCAATATTTGGCGAAAAATATGTCTGCATTAGTTCTTAGCGCCGGCCCTCCACTACGCGCAATCCGCCTGCTTCTCCGCAACTGGCCGATGTTGTCCGTCCTGCACTTCGTAGGCTGTTATAACTAGTAGTGAACTTACAGGTACCTGGAGAGTTGCAGACGGGAGACGTCAACACCGTGCGATTGGCCGCCCGTCGTTTCCAATGTCTACTTTTCCATGCACTCCCGACCTCTATGTACCACCCCTATCCATCATGCAAAACTCCTGCTCATCAGTTGCAACTTGCTGCTTGGCGCAACTTGGCACCGCTTGTCTTGCCTGTCCTGACTCCTCATGCTCCCATGTGGTGGGGATTAGACTTTACCCTCTAATTAACCCTGCCAAACCCATCTTGCGAACTTTCCCCATCTTCCATATCCGACAGTGAGTGATTAAATTTAGAAACGAGCAGACATAACGTTAGTTAGAACCGGAGCCTCTGATCCATGGACAATCCTCCATGCCATTGTTCGCCGCCGGGTGGGTACTTCGATCGCAATGCAACACAGATCGCAGCCTCGTCAGAGGCTTGAAGCCATAACTCGTTAACTAGGTAGTTATCAAGCACGCTAGTCAACGGCTGATACGAGAACGAGGCTGCCCATAATCGTATAAAGAAAGCATCAACCTCGTCTGCAGAGGCTGCCTGTAATCTGCATCCAACGCAGGTCAATGGCGAGCCCAGGAACCGAAATCAAACCGAGGCGTCTGTAGCAGCTGGTGGTTGAGCTGTCGATCCAGGAGCGAACCGAAACATGAGGCCAGCAATTGCTAGCTCGTCAGTGACTGAGAACTGGCAACCCTCAGGCCTCAATGTCAGCCATCAGCCGCGCTGTACAGGTCTGCCATCGCGGTTGTTGTTAATATAATTACTGATATTACCACCGCCAATATAACGACGGCCGTGACGTCGTGGTATGTAGCCCAACTAAATTTAAAGGTTGATAAATAAATACAGCTTGGCTGCGTGTTTGGGGAATTTGTGGCGGCGCGTTGAAACCGATATGGTGGTTAACGCAAATGGACAAGATCAATGGCCAGACATATATCCAAGTAGATACACCTTATTATATCCCTATTTCTTTGGTGTGCGTCTCCCTTGTGTGCTTTGTCTCCCGCCTGTTTGCTTGTAAACGTGTCACGGCTGTTGTTTGACGGCAAACAGCAGTATGAAGCGGACGTTGTGCCGGATTGGGAAATATGAGCCCCGGCGGTGGAATCTCTTTTCTCTTTCTTTCTGTCATGTATTGTTGCCCAAGAGTGCGACATTTGTGACATTGGGGACGAGATGTGTGTATTAGCGAGCTGAAGATATTACCCGTGAACATCGACAAGCTGCGAGATTGCTCAAGCCGAAGAGGGCAACCAACTGTTGAACAGAGCCACAACAGAGAGCCACTAGGCAGTGAGGCACCTTGAGGGGTCCTCGAGTCCAGTGGCCCGTGGTCCGTGGATGGGCAAAAGGTCACGTGGCGACATCCATCAACTTTTGCGCCCCACTTCTCAGTCGACAGACAGGTACAGAAAATCTGGCCAGCGATAGATGGCAGACAAGGCGGCTGTATGATTCGCGCAATACTGTTTCTGTAATCGTACGCTTCCCAGAACTTGTATCAAGATACTCTTTGATACAACTCTTGCCGGCTTCTTTCTAACGGAATGCTAGCCCCACAGCAAACGCCTGCCATGGACTGACAAGCGTCAACCCCAAAAAACAGTTGCACCTATTCTCCAGCCTTCTAGCGCCGCCCACGTTCTCGCATGTACCTTTTGGCCGCATCACTACCTATTCGTGACTTTGCTGGCAATCCCTAGTTTGCGCCTGCACAACGCCCATCAAAGCATCCCATCCTAGACCCGTGTAAATGCCCCCGTGCTGCTGGTTCAATGTCATGACCAAATTATAATGTCCAAATATTCTTTCATCTCTCGGCCGCGTCCCACCCTCTCACCCCAGCCATTGGCGTCATCGCTGACCTAATAACCCTGACGCCGGGCCGTCAGTGCCTCAGTTTTGGGAGGGGACGACCTGATCCTGGGCAAGCAAAGCATCCACCACCACCACATCCCAAGGCCACCTCCAACCAAGCAACGTTCTACCCACCAACCCAACGTTCGCTCACCTGCCGCCGGCCGAAAAAAAAATAGCCCGTCAACCTTTAGAGCGCCCCTCTCTCGACGTGCGCGCAGTCATTCTTAGACACCCATCCGTATCTCATTATCCCCTCGCCATTTTTCCCTAGACAAACCGCGCCTCCGCCTGTCCCTCCTCCGCGGCACACATCGCTCTTGATGAGCTCGGCGCCGCCGCTCGACTGGTAGACCGTCCTACGATGCCGGCCAACACCAACAAACCGGCTGCTCCCTCTCCGGCATCGCCCAGAAACACCTCCAAGTACACAAATAAGGATGGCTCCAAGTTTATCACCGTCCCCAAGGGCTACGCCGACTCGTCTTCATCCCAGCCCGCTACGCCAACGCTGTCTGCGACAAACGACCACCAATTTGCCGCTCAGTCCCAATCTGCGGCTTCCGCTGCCGCCGACCGCGACGACGACAATGCCTCGACCGCAGCTCCGTCCGTTAATCGCAAAAAGCAGAAGCGACGGCAAAAGGCCGCTGCAAAGGCTGCTGCCAAAAATGCTCTCAACGGACACGGTCCAGCCGCACAGAGTCACGTCCACAGCCACGCCCACGCCCATGCTCACGCTTATGGACATGCTCATGCTCATACTTATCGCGCCAGCATCTCCATTCCTCCGCCGCCCCCTCCGCAGGACGCTGACCTTGTCGCGACCGACGATGATGACGACGAGGCTCCCCACCCCCCGCCTGGCCGCTCGCATCAGCACAATGGCGAGCCGTCCAAGTCTAAGAAGAATCGCAAGAAGAAAAAGAAGCATGCTGCCCCAGAAGCTGACGATGACCTCTTGTCCCTACCGCCGCCGCCCGCCGAACCAACGCGTCGACACGCAATGTCCAGAGATAAGATATGGAGTACCAGCAATCACGAGGAGCGCGAACGAATCAAAGAGTTCTGGCTCGGACTCGGCGAGGAGGAGCGAAAATCTCTTGTCAAGGTCGAGAAGGACGCTGTGCTGCGCAAGATGAAGGAGCAGCAAAAGCACACTTGCAGCTGCACCGTGTGTGGTCGCAAACGCAACGCCATTGAGGAAGAGCTCGAAGGTCTCTACGACGCTTACTACCTCGAGCTCGAGCAATTTGCCAACCAAGGCGAGGCCCCCCCAATGCTGCCCCCGCCTCGTGACTTTCCCATACGACCGCCCCGCGGCCTGCCTACGAGCTACGCACCGCATCCGCCCTCGCGAGGACGAATAGTGGAACACGTGGCCGACGACGAAGACGAGGAAGAGGACATTGAAGAGGTGTACAGTGAAGAGGATCTGGATGACGACGAATATAGTGACGAAGACCCTCCCGAAGCCTTTCACAGTACGCACGATCGTGACGTCGCTGATTTTCTTACATTTGGCAACAGTCTTCAAGTCAAGGGTACGCAGCTCCTAGATACACTCTTGCGCACATATGGTAACCTGGAACTAGGCGGCATCCTCACCGTGGCTGATGACCTACTGAAGAATGACGGCAAGCGCTTCATCGAGATGATGGAGCAGCTCGCCGAGCGCCGCATGGCGCGCGAGGAGGATGCTAGGGAGCAATTTCCCCGCGGCTTTGCGCACCCCAACGGCGCCCCATACTCTACTCCTCACAACCATCCTCCTCCCGAAGAGGAAGAGTACGAAGACGAGGAGGACGAGGAGGAGGATTACGTGGACAGCCAAGAGGAAGAGTATGAGGACGAAGAGGTATATTCCAGTTCTTCTGCCATGCCGTCTGCGTACCATACTGAGCACTGTCTTCAGGACCAAATGACCGAGGCGCAGCGAATGGAAGAAGGACGTCGCATGTTTCAAATATTTGCCGCTCGCATGTTTGAGCAGCGCGTCTTATCTGCGTACAAGGAAAAAGTAGCCAAAGAACGTCAACAGAAGCTGCTCGAGGAACTGGAGGAAGAAAGCCGACAAGAACACGAGCAAAGGGCTAAAAGGGCCAAGAATGCGCAAAAGAAAAAGGACAAGGCCGCTCAACGAAAACAAGCTCTGGCCGAGGACAAGGCTCGCAAGGAGGCCGAAAAGGCTGCTGAGGACGCTGCTCGCATAGAAGCGGAGCAAAATCGCGTGGCTCAGCAGAAGCAAAAGGCCGACGAGAAGCGCCGTGTCAAGGAAGCTCAACGAAAGGCAGAAGAAGAAGCCCGTCTTAAGAAAGAGGCTGAACGACTGCGAAAGCTCCACGAGCAAAAGGAGAAGCAAGCCGAGCAGGAACGTAAAGCGCGAGAGGCCAAGGAGCGCGAGAGAAAGGCCAAGGAAGAGCAGCGCCTAAAAGATAAGGAGGCACGCGAGCAAAGGGAGCGTGAAGCGCAGGAGCGCAAGGAGAAGCAGGAACGTGATAAAAAGGACAAGGAAGCGAGAGCAGCAAGGGCGCAAAAAGAGGCGCAAGAGGCAAATGAAGCCAAGGCTAGAGCAAAGGCTGCCTCTGTCGCCGCTGGACTGATGCCTTCGCAGATTCAGCTGGCCAAGCGCGGACATCTACAGCAACAAACCGCCACCGCACCTGCGACGGCTGTCTTGCCTCACCATCCGCCGAACCCGGCCAATTTTGCGTCACCAAAGGTGCCCGTCGCGACGCCCGTGCTGCCCAAGTCTGCGGTGCCGACACCTGTACGCCCACGAGCCCCATCCCAGCAGCACGACGCTACCTTTTCGACAGCGTCCCCTAGTCTGTCGCCGCGATCTAGCAGTGTCGTTCACATGAGTCCCGGGAGCATTGGCCAGGAGCGCAAATTGAGTTTCGGTGCCACCCCTGGTTTGCCCTACTCTGTCTCGCCCCCAGGTATGCCGCCCACTCCATCGCTGCTGTCTGCCGCTTTTCACGGAAACCAGATTGGTATGCAGCCGCCTCCAGGACTGCAGCACCACGCACCACCTGGATTCCCGTCGCGTCTTGCTACCGAACCTGTGTTCCCTGGCTTCCGGTCCAGCCCTAGCGCTATGATGATGGCACCACCTGGTATCAACGGACCAGCTGGTCGCGGCATGCCTACGGGCGGCCCGATTGGACCCCCCGGATTCCACCAACCTATCGGTGACCAATTCCCTATAAACCAAGGATTCAATGGCATGCCCAAGGACACGCCCCCGCCGACGCACACCCGCCAAGGTTCCGGCGCATACGACGCCATTGGCAGTGCCGCCATGCCCATTGGACGACCAGCCCCGATAGGACGACCTGGAAGTACATCCCGCGGACGTCGCAACGACGGCGAGGATGAGACTAAGCATCTCGGCAGCAGTGTACTCGTAGAGGACGACGAACCCCTCGGACCGGACCTCAATCCAGGCAGCCTTCGCACGCAGCCGCCTGGCGCGCGCCCATCCACCTTTGCACCAAACCCCTTTCTGGATACTGGTTTCCCGCGCGGCGGCCACAACCTCTGGGCACCCACACCCGCGTCGGCTAATGCCCAACATTTTCCTCCTCCCGGCTTCGGCAACCCCGGCTGGGGAGCGCCTCCACCCGGCATGTCCCCTGGCGGCTTCAGCGTCGGTTCGCCCGGTGGCGGCATGCGTAGCCTCTCGCAGGCATCACGCCCCATTGCGATTCGGCAGATGCTGTGCAACGCGTGCAAGGCGCTCGCGGGCACCAGCAGCGACGGCGTGGGCGACGGCAGCGGCTTCGTCGACCTCCACGCCCTCCGTAGCCATATTGAGAGCCAGTGCAACGACCCGACCATTACCGCGCAGGACCTGCTCAACCTATGCGACACCGAGGGCAGCGCGTCCAACGGCGGCGGCACATTTGACGTGGTCAAGCGCGACAATGCCGCGCACGCCATCCGCTGGGTACCCGACGTCACCATGCTCGACAGCCTCCTCGGCAGCAACGGCCTGCCCGGCGGCGGCCCTGTGTTCCGGCAGCCCGTCGGGGCGCCCGGCGAGATTGGCAGCCCCCTCATGGGCTTCTCGTCCGCGTCGATGCGGGGTCTGTAGAATACGCCTCGGGTCGTCGAAGTCGGCAGCGGCAACGGCAACAGCAGCAGCGACGCGACCAGCAGCAGCGACAAGAGTCCCAGCCCGTCGCGCCGGCCAAACTTGCTTCAGCGGCTCGGTCTTTTGGAAGAACATGCCGAAAATTGAGCTTTGGGGCCTCGCTTCGCTCGAGGCTTGGACGTCGGAGGGTTATTGGCTCCTGGCTCACGCCCAAAGCGCAGCCTCGTGCGGGAAAGATTGGCAGGGTTTGCAAAGACGTCGGTCGGCCTTGCTGGCTCGGATGGACATATGGGATCAAGGATAGAAGAGAATGTTTTGCTCGCTCGCTTACAGGCTTGTCGCGTGCGACTCTTTAACGGTTCTTTCTGTTGTTGATCTTTGGTCTTGATCTTGTCTTTTTAGACTGTTGATATACATGGCATTCTAGGTAGTCGGTGCTGTTTTCTTGTCTGATCTCTTTAAATACTCACTTGCACTGACTCTTGTGCGCGTTCTCGGTCGGTTCTTTTGCCCGCGCTTTTCTCGTTGCTACCCACTGTCGTCCGTGTAGATGTGACCTATATGCCTAATGAATGAATAGAGAGCATGGCGAGTGATGGGCAGAACGATTTCTTCGTTTCATGCAATGTGAAGAATAAAAATAAAAATAGGTATGGTATTTATAATCGCTGTCCCCTCTCGCGGCTAGTCCAAATGATGACGAGTCAATACCCGCCATGAACAAAATCAGCAAGCGTTTTCCTTGTCCTTGTCCAGGAGTACATGGCCAGTGTGTCTTTTACATTTCTGTTATTACGCCTCTGTTCCTTGCGACCAACATCAAACTCCGTAATAATAAATGGCATGATAATCAGAGAGCGACGGATCGCGCTTAGTGAGGCTGGCCGTCGCCAAAGGGGTTGACGCTGCTACCCTGCGTCTGATACTCGGTGTGCTGCTGCTGCTGCTGTTGCTGGGCCATGAGTGGCGCACGCACCTCCTCGGCGCGCTTCTTCTTGGTGGCGGCGCGGGCGAGCGCGGTGGCTTCGACGCGGGCATTCAGTTTCTTCTGGGCGCGGCTCTCGGCGCAACTCATAAAGATGAGGAAGCTGAGGCCGCCGACGAGGATGACGGAAAAGACAATGGCGCAAATGATGCCGCCAATGTCAAGTTTGTCGACCTTGGACATGCAGATATCTTTGCCGTTGGGGTCTTCGGTGCAGAGCCAGCCGGAGCGGCAGGACTTGGCAGTAACGGGACCCTGGCGGCAGGGCTGCGAGGTGCCGGAGACGAAGCCGGGGCAGATTTTCTGAGTGCTGATTTCAGTGGTAAAGCAGTCGTCACCCTGGGCGTTTTCGCGAGCGGCGATGACGGGCAGTGGGAAGAGTGGCGCAGGGGTGATCATGACGGCCATGCGGCGGCGGAGGTCGTCGGCGGCAGCGCCAGCGGCGAGCTGCTGGCAGCGGGGGAGCGCGGCGGCGGCCTCCTCATTGGCTTCGGATTCGGAACACCCGGCGTCGCGGTAGCAGTCTTCAAGGGAGGATATTGCGGACGCGGGGGGGAGCTGGGAGATGCAGTGGGAAAGGGCGAGGCGGGCGGCGCACTTTGAGTGTAGGGCGATGGCGTCGTGGTGCTGGCGGAGGCAGTCGTCGGGGGTGGTGGACGAAGGAATGGCGGAGGCGGCGGCGCCGAGGGCGAAGGCGAGGGCTGCAAAGCGCATGGTGAGGGCGATGCTGATGCGAAAGGAGTGTGCGTTATGAGCGTGGAAATGTATCGTGGGTTGCTCAAGAAGAAAGGAAGGGGACCAGCAGGGAAAGATGTCGATGATCTGCGGTTAGAGACCCGGGGCGAGCCGCTGGAGTAACGTAAAGGGGGGGGGCGAGGTGACCAGAAGAGCCAAAAGCCACAAGCGACGCCGAGGTGATGCGTCAAAGGAGGGAAGAAGAAAAGGAGGGAATAAATGGCAGTGAATGCAACGCAAGGCGGTCAGGGCATGGAAATGGGGTGCTGACGAAAAAAGGAAAGACTGGTAAAAAGGGAGACTCGAGGAGGGCAGACGTGAAAAGAAGGGGAAAAAAGGTTCGTGGCCAGGGGTCGCCGTTAGGCCGGCTGGGCTGTCAAGAGCCTTGCAGTGACAAGGCTGTACACACTGGACCAGACAGGCCCACGATAAGAAACAGCCTCGGCGGAGGGTGGCTGGACGAGGTGAATTACTGCAAAAGGGGACAAGAGAAAAAGATTAAAGGGGCACTAGAAATGCATATTATGAAAGGAGATGTATATGAGAATCGTGGGCGGATTTTATTTGAACGAGAAAAATTGGTGTTGGGCAGCGATTAGGGACAAGTTGGGACGAGGCGAGGTAGGTGGCCGGCGTGCAATTGTCTCGAGGCTGTCGTCAGCAAAAGTACCTTTTTCTTTGTCCAAGGTCACTGCAGGTAATTAGCTGCGGGCAGGGGTGTGGCTAGGGTGGGCTCGAGGGCGAAGGGTGCTATTTTTAGGAGGACAGGACTCAGTCAAGATGTGCATAGTGCGCATCTGACGAAGATGCTGCTGACGATGGCAAGATAAGAGAGATTTATTTCTACGAATAATCTACGCAGAAGAATTGATCACGACGTGTTCAGAGCAGTGATTGATTGTCAACGGGTATGTGCATCCCGTTGCGTTGGGGGCGGCGGGACGATGAACAAAGCATGCGCCACTGTGGCTCGTCCGCTGAAATGCAAGACTTGATGACGAGGAAACGAGGGAGACCAAATCATATCTAATCTACGAGTAAATCAGGGGGAAAGCAATCTTGCTACACGTTAAGCGAAGAAAAAAAAATAAAACAGAAAAAAGAGAAGAAAAGAAAGCGGCTAAAAAGGTAATGTCGTCAGGGGACTATTGGCTAGAGTAGGCAGGGTGAGCTAATGGTATCTAGTGCAGTGCAGAGGAGAAGTATCATCAATACAATCAAGAACAAGGCTTGTTCAAGATCAAATCGAGTTCAAGTTGTGAAAGACGATACTCTGCATGTATCAGATAGATCAACCCCGATACTATGCATAAAATAACTAATCAGCCCTACATACACGTCACCCTGCCATACGTGTGCCCACCGGCTACCGTATCCAGTAACTATAACAATTATAGGCTGAATCATGTTCATGCTTGGAAGTTGCAAGCTCCAACGTCATCGGCTGCCACACATGTTGGAACTCTAATAAAATACCACTGCGACCCTTTCCAACTTTCTTATCTTGTTTTAATCTCTGCATCAGCATTCCACCATACTCATCTAATCAACATCATCATCATCATCAACAACAATAAACCATGCCTCTTGTACTCCCCAACCAAAACCCCAACGCTTCCACAAAGACGGAAGAGTGGCAGAATAAGCTAGTCGGCAAGACTATCAACGAGACGGAAACAAACGAGACGGTATGTTTTTATTTTTATCAAGTGTGTGCATGGGCGGGTTGGTGGCTAATGATGACCCGCCGGGGGGGGGAATAGAACTTTTGCAAACGTGATCTTCCGCAGGAAACACGCGTTATTGAGCCTGGTACCATGGTAACGAAAGATTTCAGAGAGAATCGGCTAAACGTGCATGTGGAAAAGGATGGCGTCGTGACGCACGTCTACCATGGTTGATGATGCTGGGAGAGATGGTTCGGTTCGGGTGGGCGCTCGGCGCGCGATTCGTAACAGCGACGAGCGGGAAGGAGGTGCTGCATCATCGCGCGCATCAGAGAAATAGACAGATCCATCATCAATAAGTAAAATAAAATACAAGTCGCCTGATTTTTTTTTCCCCTTTTTCTTTTCTTTTCTTGAAACAATAAAGATACCGAACTGTTGCGTCAACCGTGATTCTGCTGTGACCCCGCCGCGGGGCACCTCAACTTTTCCCTCTAGCTACCCCTCCAATCGTCACCCCGCCATTCAGCTTCTTTTCTACTTTCCATCACATTGACCGCCAAAATGTTTAAAAAAGAGTACATTTTACCCTCATGCTTCTCTCTATAACCCAGCTTCTCTTTCCGCTCACCCGCTAACCCCCGCCTCAGCCTCCAAGCCGCCCCCAAGCAAAAGCTCAAGTCGTCTGTGCAGCGCTCTCTGCGCCAGGCCCTCCTGACCACCTACCCTCTGCTGACGCCTTTCATCGACGAGGTGCTCCCGAAAAAGGCCTCGCTCTCCTCGATCAAGCTGCCCGACCGCAACACGCTCTTCGTCATTGACACGACGCCCGTCTTTTACCAGCAGGACACGGGCGACATCCTGCCGCACCTGCGTCTCGTGCACCGCTTCCCGCAGTGCTTCCCCTCGGTGCGCATCGACCGCGGCGCGATCCGCTTCGTGCTGTCGGGCGCGACGCTGATGGCGCCGGGCCTGACGTCGGCGGGGGGCAGGCTGCCGGCCGAGGGCAGCCCAAAGGGGCTGGAGGAGGGCAAAGAGCTGGAGCAAAAGGTGGACGGGGACGGGCGATGGAGCAGGGAGCTGGCAAAGGGGGAGCCGGTCGTGGTCATGGCCGAGGGAAAGGAGGAGGCGTGCGCGGTGGGCATCCTGGTGGAGGGTACGGCAGAGGTCAAGGCAAAGGGCAAGGGGCCGGTCGTGGAGGAGGCTCATTATCTGGGTGATGGGTTGTGGAACTTGGCTCTGGATTAGGCAAGACATTGTGAACTTGGTTCTTGGGGAATTGATGAAGATGAAGTTGCATTGTATATACATTTACGCGGCATGATATGGGGTTGAGGAGTTGGGGATACCACCAGCAGGGTGATGATATGAATGTTGAATTGAAGGGGCTCGAAGTGGGTTCTGGGTTACATGCATGGTGAGATGGCAAAAGTAGACAAGATTCATTGAAGCAATTGCAAGCTGATTTAGTGTACAGTTTGAGCATAAGCCAGCTTCGAGCGTAGCCAATTCTCTCAAGCCATGGGTTTTTGAAGCCATCATTCCCCAAAGTCATCAGCAATCATGAGCAGCCCGGCTGCATTGAAGCCACGTCTAGCAAACCAAGCAAGTCATCAATCGTACCCATCATACATTAAGCAAACAATTTTCATCAGTCATTCTCACTAGTCATAGTCATTCACTGCTGCTCTGCCGCAGCATCATCCACCGTATCCTCTGCAAGCTGCTCTTCCTGCTGCATCATTTCCTGCTGGCTTCGGAAGAACATGTTGAGCACGTCCGGCACATCTGCCATCCAGTCAAAGTCCAGACACCCGGCCATGCGAAAGAACCGCAGCCACCACTCATGGTAGTCCACCTCTTCCGGCACGACCCTGATCCTCGCAGACACGTCAATCAGCGCCGCAAACTCGTCTGGAAACTCGGCCGTCAGCGCAGGCCACAGGTCGCGCGGCACCGCGAGCGCGTACAAGCACACGAGCTCCGCCGGCGGCAGCCTCTGCTGGAGCGCGTCGGGCGCGGCGCTGAGCACGCGCCACGCGCGGAAAATCTCCTCGGAGCGGTGCACAAAGTAGTGGTGGTCCATGACGCCGTGCGTGTCCGGCCGGTGCGGGTTGCGGTAGAAGACGCGGCGGGCCACGTAGCGACGGAAGCTGGCGACGAGGAGGGAGACTTCGCGGTGCATGCCCCAGTCGGCGGCCTGGCGCGCGGCGAGGGCCAGCTTGACGAGGTTGAGGCCCGGCTCGGCGCCGGAGAAGCCAGAGGGCGAGACGAGCGTCTCGAGGACGAGGGCGAAGATGGAGGCGTCGATGAGGGGGGACAGCACCCAGCCGTGCGGAGGACGCTCGAGGTGCAGGAGAAGCTGCCAGTGGGGGTAGCGCAGGAGGAGGTGCACGGGGCAGAAGAATGTGCGGCCGCCGACGGTAAAGGGCTCGAAGCGGCTGCGGGTTGTTAATGTGTTGAAAGACGGGAAGATGAGAAGAGAGAGAGGAAGGGGAGACGTACCCGCCGAGCCAGGAGCCATCGACGACGCGGGAGCCGGGAGAACGAGGGAAGCGGTCCTGGTTGCATTGGTCAGAGTTGGGAGAAGGAGAGGGAGAGGGCAGAACAGGCAATACATCACCGGGGAGCTCGTGCTCAATCCGCCCGCCGCCGCGCGCGGCCATGGCGTTGCGGTGAAACGGCGTAAACGGCAGCTGCGGGAACGTTTCTGCGTCTGGAGCGCGCGGTTGATAGAGCGGCGGCGCGCCGGGCGTCGCCGGGGGGTTCGCTGCCGTCGGCACCGTAAAAAGCCCGTTGAACTCGTACGGCGGTGAGTCGGACGCGGGCACTCGACCGCTGGCGTGCGGCGCAAAGACGGGCGGTGGCGGCGCGGCGGTCTCTGAAGCTAGCGGGATGCCTGCTTCCAGAAACGCGGCGGCCGCTTCCTGCTGCGCGGCGTCGGCGGCGAGAGGAGAGGCTCGAAACGGAGAAGCAGGGGCAGTGTCGATGGCGGAGGGGAGCGAGCGCCGCGGCGAGCTGCTGCCCTGGTTGGCGGTGACGGCGCGCGTGCTCGTCTGGGAAGAGCATGTGCTGAGGACGAGGGGCGCTGAGGCGGATGAGGGCAGAGAAGTCGGTTCGGGCTTGACGGGTACGGTGGTGGTGGTGGTGGTGGGTTGGGAGGGAGCCGGCTCGGCGGGACGCGGAGACGCCGAGGGACGCGAGCGGGCGAGCAAGCTCCGGACGGTTCGCCGGTTGAGGTACGGCATTGCGGCGGAAGAGCAGTTTGAAGAAGCGAGGAAAAGCTCGGCAACGGTTTCTTTTTTTGGGAGGTTTATTGCGCTCGCAACAATGGCAGAAAGGAGGAATGCTGAAGCGATGGGAGTGAGATGTGGGAGTTTCGCAACGATGACCGGATTGAGAAGGAGAAGCGAACGCTGTGGCAGAGTATTTATATCATGGTGACATGAAGAAGGATGCTGTGATGAGGATTTGAATGGTGCTTGTTTTCGTTGCTATTGTGTATGTATAGACGCTGCAGGTCGGGCATTGTAAAAGGTCTTGATGGAGTCGAGAATGGTGACGTGAGAAACCCATGAGGAATGGGAGTTGTAAATCGCCCATTGTTGGACAAAGGCCCCGAGGTGGCTGGGGAAATAAAAAGTGAAGCTCACATCCACAGTCAAAGCTTTCCTCAACAATAGACCAGCCCTAGGCCCCCTCCCATGAATAGATACCGTAGGCGAAGCTGCTCTCTCCCTCTCACTTTCTCGTCAGACAGGGCCGCAGTACACCACCTGGCCTGTACCGTAATACCCCTACCCTACCCTGCCCTACCCTACCAGCCCTTACCGCGCCGCCGTTCCCATCAAGCTGCCATACTTGAGCGCGTTGAGCGTCGCCGCGTGGTGAGCGTTTGCCGGCGACACCGTCACCACCATGCCCGCCGTAGCCGCCTCGTCCGTGAACGCCTCCCGCAGCACCATGGTCAGCGGCGACGCGCGATACGGCACCCGTCGCCGCGGCGACCGCATCGCCCACGCCCGCATCACCTCTTTGAGCGCCAGCAGGTCCGTATTGATCTGCCGCGCCTCGTGCTTTTCCGCTGGCGTCTGCGCCTTGACCGCCGCCGTTGACACGATGGAGATGTCTTGGTTGTACTCTGCGCCTGCCAAGTCGACAAACATCATCTTGCCACCCAAGCCGGCATCGCGGTACCGCTCATAAACGGACGCGACGACGGCCTCGGCCTCGGCTACACGCGCCTCGGCCGCCTCCTTTTCGGCCGTGACTTGATCGATGAGCGCTTGGTTGATGACGTAGTCTGGACGCGGGCGGTACGTGCCCCCGGGAGACCGCAGCACGGCCCGAGTCTGCTCCGCGACGGTAATGTCGGTGGCGCGCTTGCCCACGGGCACGAGCTCCGACTGGCGGTCAACGAGAGCGGCGCGCGCGGCGACGAGCTCCGCGTTGACGAGCTCGAGCGACAGAACTGCGTGCGTGCGCGAGCTCTGGTCGTGGACCGACGAGGCGCCGACGGCGCGACGGGCGAGCGCGCGGCGCAGCGCACTGCGCAGCTCGGAAAAGGTCCAGCACGGCTGCTGCACGAGCGGCTGCACGCGGACCCTGCCGTCCGCGTGTGTTTCCGTCTCCCCGCGGATGTGCACCTTGCCGTCGGGCCCTTGGCGGATATGGCACCTGGTGCCGCCGTTGAGCAGATCAAACGCGGCTTTCTGACGGAGCTCAAACACGCTCAGCCCAATGGCCAGTGGGCCTTGATGCTCGACAGCGCCTCGCTCGGTGATTTGCGCAAAGAGCCGCTGCGCCGCCGCCAGACACAGTCCCGCTCCGGAACCGCCGTTCCCGTCGCTGTTCCCGTCCCCGTCGTAGCCAATGACGGTGTGCGTCTTGCCGCTGCCCGAGTGCCCGTAGGCAAAGAAGCTGCAGCAGCCGCCGGCGAGGACGCGCGGCACGGCGGGCAGCACGACGATGGCAAAGACGGCGGCGTTGGTGGCGGTGCTGTCGAGGACGGCGTCAAAGCCAGACGCGCTCGTCCACGGCTTGTCCGAGGGGGGGAGGCGGCGGTGCACGGTGACGGCGAGGAGGGGTGGTGAGGCGGCGGCGGTGGTGTGGTGGTTGACGCTGCCGGCGGCGGTCTCGGCGCCGATGAGTGGACGCCAGCGGACAAAGACATTCATGAGGAAGGAGTGGGAAGGGGGGGATGGATTGGGATGGTGAGCATGGGAGATGGTGCAAGAGGAAGTTTATAAGTGTTGGTGGAGAGGAGTTTATTCGGCTGCCTAATCATGGCAGGCAACCCTTTAACAATCAGGCAGAAATATGATATCCGTGTTTAATTAAAAATTATATATATTCTTTTCAGACTCGTGTGTTCATTTACGTAATTTTCACTTCTGTTCGTCATGTCGTGGCGTGGCCTCATGTATTTGTTTACCACAAATGAAGTTGGCTTCGTGACCCTCGCGTCACTGTGATGTCGAGAAAATGAAAGACCTAGCAAAGGGCCATGACTGGATCGTCTCATAATTTATTAAACGAGAGCATGTTATTTGCCAAGAGTAAATTCCACACCGCCTGGCTTTAACATAATTGTCCAAATGCTTAGATTGCCTTGACACACTTGCCCTCGCCGCCGTGTATGTCCCATCTCGGATTTTCACCCCAACTCTTCAAATTCTGACCTCGACAGGAGTCATGACTTGCAGCTTCGGAAGATGATCCCAAACTAACTCGGAACCTCATCTATTCCCAGCGACACAAACATGGAGCATGTCCTGCTCATGACAGACAGTTGGCTCTCTCCACCTACAGCAGCTACACGGCAACCTCCCAAATCTTCACCAGCGGACCCTCCTTGAGCCTCTGCTCACCCACCTCCTCGAACCCATGCCTCTTCACCACCCCCTCCGACGCCGCATTCCCCGGGAAGATCGACGCCCGCACCACCCTGACCCGCGCATCCCCCGCCGCCACGTCCAGCATGATGCGCAGCGCCGCCCGCGCGTGGCCCCGACGCCGTCACGCCGGATCGATCGCGTAGCCCACCTCCACCATGCCGCGCTGGTCCGGCGGTCCGTGGAAACCCGCGCGGCCGACGACGATGACGCCGTCGCCGTCCGTCTGCGCGTCCACCACCAGCAGTCGGGTCACCCAGACGGCGTCGTCGGGGTCGGTGCGGATCTGGGCGGCGCGACGCTTCCACACCCACAGACACTCGGCCGAGACAAGGTATGGGGTCATGTTGGGGTTGTTGGACAGGTCTATAGCAGACTGCAAGTCATTATTGGCGAGCGCGTTCAGGACGGCAGGAGCAAGTTGGACGAGTTGGCGGTGGGCCGCTTCGGGAGCCGTCGACGTCCAGGTCTCGTTAGAGACTATCATTGTGGCCCAGAAGGGTGATTTTTTCTTCTATATGCTTGGTTGAGATTATGAAATAAGAAGAGTCATTCTGATCAGCGTTCGTCGCGACCTGAACTTGCTGCGCCACAAGTTTCATACACCAGCCACGATGATGTCTGGCCATGGGCAATGTGTCCCTCGCAGGCAATGTTCGCATAAAAGCTGAAGAGCATTTATCGAGTTTTCGGGTACTTTACTATGAAAGCTACAGTTGCATATTTGCTCTACCACGGCATATATTTGTAATTTTTGACGGTAGGAAGCATCAACAGAATTGAAAATTGTTTCCCTGTTCCCGAGTATCTACTGTTCCAAACGCGCCTCCACAGAACCCAACGTCTCGCCGTCCAACTCTATTGAGAATTCCATGACAGCAGAATCAAAGCAAATGACCAGGTCATACCTCACCTCCCAGCTTAGCAATGCTAGTGTTGGCTGCTTGTGCCACGGCTTGTGCTGTCATGCACTGCACTTACTAAGTCTCGCCGTGGGCGTCACCTGTTTCGGAAAGCGAGCCAGCTCGCTACTCACGAGCGCTTGGGTTGTTTTTCTAGTTCTGTTGATAAACTTGGACAACGGCACATTCGAAACATCCGCGTATAAGACACAGTTCTCCTTGATAGTTTGGCTTTTTGACTTGTGTACCGGCGCAACCCTGACCCTTGTTAACCTTACTAACTTATAATAAGCACAAACTTAGGGTACGAGTGCATTGGCTCACTTGTCAACACAGTCGTACAGGGTTTCGATAAAGACAGCATCGTCAGCAGTAAAGTTTTCAGGCAGCTGTCTGTGAAAAAACGGCACAAATTGACAAGCTCAAAGAGCGCTTCTCGCAGCTTTGTCGAGACGCTGTCAGTGTCAGGCTGCAAGTGCGTGGCTCGGAAGACCAGTATCGCTGTGTGAGATTGGAAAGGGGCCTTCCTTTGTCGGGCAACGAAGACATTGCCGACCCGTACGCCGTGTACAATGGCGACGACAAGGATGATGCCTCTTATACGATTTTTGGAGCTCTGGTCATGTATCCGAAGCTTGAACCTGACAGGGAGATCATCCTTGAGCAGGCAATTGTGGCAATGGCTAGTGACAATGCCTGATTCATCTCATGTGAGCAGAGAATACTATCTATCGTGTACAGTCTAGGATTTTGAATTGACAAAACTCTTGAAAATATATCACAATCGACAAGGATCCTGTGCAGAGGCTGCACCGCCTTGTCCATGGTGCTCTCGGGAAAGCGGCCCTCGACGCTGGTGAATTGGGGCGACAATGGTACGCGGCAGATGGGCGTAGAAAGGCTGTGAATTCGAGAGAAATCCTGGGGAAAGTTTAAAATTTGAAATGAAGTATTCGCTTGACCCTTGTTGAATTTTGCATTTTGCAGTAGGGCTAGGATCAAGCGGTTATCATATGTACTGTGTTGGTGATGGTGGAGCGTCGGGGTAGTTGCGTTGTTAACAGACTGCATCCCCCCCCGCGGCCCCCCCGCCC
>JAAHCF010000494.1:0-28811 GCA_038367545.1 Beauveria asiatica | reverse complement strand
TAAGGTATACTTAGCTACTAATATTTATAGTATATAGAGACCTATTAGATCTCTATTAAGGAACTAGTCTAGGTTTTAATAATAGCTATTATTTCCTAATTCCTTCTAGGTTTCCTCTTTCTATTTATCTATCTTTCTATATATTCTAAAAATAGTTTATTTTAATTTAGAGTTAAAGTAATAGTTTAGTTATTTACTATTTATATTATATATTCTAGTCTTTAGCTAGAATTCCTTCCTTATACTATTTCCTCTAGTTATATATCTTAATAGTATAGTATAGATAATATAGGGTAATATGTCTTTAATATAGTAAGTCCTTCTTTTCTTAAGGACTAGTTTATAGTATACTTAGTCTTATATTTTCTAATATTATAAGTCTTTATTAAGATATAAGATACTATCTTTAATAATTATATCTAGTTCTAGAAACTATCTATATTTAAGTTTCTTCTAGAGGTATTTCCTATACTAGTAGTAATAGTATAATACTTAGGAAATTATTCTATATTCCTAATAAGATAGTATAAATATAGGATTTATTTCTATAATCTTATTAAGGTATAGTATTTTATCTTTATTAGACTCCTTAAATTATTTAAGTAGGGCTATAGGGTCTAAAATATTTATCTTATAGATTTCTACTATTATAGGTATATCTTCCTTATTATATTATATAAAGGCACTAATAAGTAGTATAACTTCTAATAGTATTATAGGAACTTAAATAAAAGTTTCCCTAATATTTAATATAGTAATTTTAAGTTTTTCTTCTTCTTCTAGAACTAGCTAAGTTCTAAAGTTCTAATCTTTATTAGAGTCTATATCTTTATCTAAAATATAATATTATTCTAGCTCTAAGAAATATTCTTTACTATTTACTATACTAATATTTTAAGTAGGTAGATTATTATAATTAGCTATATTTAGTTTTTATAACTTAGATATAGGCTTCTAAGGCTTCTTAGGTGCGCGATACTTATTTATAAAGTGTCCTATCTTATTATAGTTATAATAAGTCTTACCCTTTTCTTTATTTATAGTATTAAGTTCTATTAGGCCTAGGTAAGTTCTATAGGCTATAGACCTATATTAATATTATCCTAAATTTACCTAATAGTATTATATTATTAGTTAAATATTATTTCCTCCTTAACTACCTTTCTCTATATATCTAATATAGTTATAATTATTAATCTTAATTACTTCTTTAATAAAGGTATTAAGTTTATCTAGTTAATCTTCTTTATAGATCTTATCCTTTATATCTTCCTTAAGTCCTTTATAAAAGAATTCTATTAAGCTATTATCTTCCTAGTTAAGGTAAGTAATAATATACTAGAATTCTTATATATAATATTAAGTTAATCTAGTTTACTTTAGAACCTTAAGTTTATAAGTAGTAGTTTAAAGTTAATCTAGGTCTTTAAAGGTAATCTTAAGTTATTCTTTAAAGTTATTATAGTCTCTAAAGATCTAAATAGTCTTAGCCTTAAGGGTCTTATTATTAAGATAATCTCTAAGGGTTAGCTCCTACTATTTTATTACTTTACTAGTAAGAAGATTTCTAATATAAAGTATCTTTACTATAGGGTTAATAATAATAGTATTAACTTAAAAATAGGCTTTAGCTTAAGTAAAGAAAGTCTATATATCTCCTTTAGCTCTATTAAATATATTAGGTTTAGGGAACTTAGGGAGTATAAGGGTTCTAATATTATTTATCTATATAGTCTAGACCTAGGTAGTAAGGGCTTTAATCTACTACCTTATCTATACTATAACCTAGGTAGGGGTGGTAGTATTTCTGCTTATAGTAGATATTATAAAGGGTAAGTACTACTTAAGTTTTAAGGTAACTTACTAAATAGGACTAATTAAAATATAATAATAGCTTAATCCTAATCTATAGTATATCTATTTCTTAAGAAGTAAGTTAGGTTAAAAGCTATATAGTAGTATATTAAATAGTAAATTATAAGATAGTTACTAAGAGCTAGGCTCTTAATTCTAATTACTTAGAGTTACTTAGATTAATTAATAAAGATCTAGACTACCTAGCTATAGGAATACCTCCTCCTTAAGTACTTATCTATCTCTCTACTATAGGCTAGGCTTATAAGGCTTATCTAACTATCCTAATAATCTTATATTATTAGCTTATCTTAATAATCTAATAAGCTATTACGTGACCTTATATCCTAACTAGGCTACGGGCGCGCCTACCTAGACGGTCTGGCTCAGCCCCGCATTTATATAGCAGCGTTCGTAATATAGAGGGACTATACTTTTATTAGTATTATAAACCTACTTAATAGTCTTATAGGTAGTAGTAGATACTTTATATATTTTAGCTACTTTCTCCCTTAGTAATAATTATATTAGCCTTAAAGTAAGCTATTACTTTTAACTAGGCCTAAGTATTAAGGTTTACCTAAATATATATAAACTATATCTTAAGTAAGTTAATAAACTTTATATTAATCTTTAACTTATAAGTAATTACTTATTTTTATCTTATAAAAGTCTTTTAATTACTATTATATTTCTCCTCTTAAGAAAGTAATTTCTATTTTATCTTTATAATAAGAGTAGTTAATATAGTTAGTAATAATATTAGTATTTTACTAATAGTTATTATCTAGTTATCTTATAAGTAAACTAGTTACTTTATAAATAACTATATATTTTTTACTTATTTAATATTCTAGTTTATTAGGACTATATATTACTTTTATAGTCTCTTATAAGTTTTTATTAAATCTTTATTATAAGGAATTTTATAAAGGTCTTTTATAATATAAAGTCTTAGTATTATTAGTAAAGAGAATTAATTATTAAGGACTAGCCTTATAGTATTTATATATAAGTGTTATAATAGTTATTAATTCTCTTAAAGAAAAGAAAAGGAGGAGAATATAGTTCTCCCTATACTTAGCTACTACTTATAAGTCTTAATAGTCTACGCCCTTAGTATAGACTTATTAGCCTATAGCTTAGTAATACTAGGTATAGGCGTTTAGCTTAAGTCCTTTATACTTTTTTATATTTTTTATATTTATTTTTTATTATTTATTTTAAAATTAAAAACTATATATAATTTTCTTTAATCTCTAATAAAATCTTTATTTAATATAAAATCTTTAATAATTTAGTAAATAATTATATTATTAATTATTTAAATTTTTAATTAATATTATACTTTTATAATTATATAAAACTTCTAATTAAAAACTAATAATTATTTTATATATATAATACCCTTAAAGAGGTTATATTTTTATTAGTATTATAAATTAATATAATAGTCTTATAAATAATAGTAAATATTTTAAGTATTTTTACTATTTCTCCTTTAGTAATAATAGTAATATTTTCTTATAATAGTTATTTCTTAACTAATATAATAACTTTAAAAATATATTATATATAATTTAATAACTTTATATATAATAACTAATTTTTAATATACTTTTTATAAATCTTTTTTAGTATATTATATTATTTTATAAATCTCTTCTAAGATTTAATTTATAATTAATATTATAAAAGTTTTTTTATTTTTATAATACCTTATAAATATTAATAATAATTTAAATTAAAGAAAAAAACTAAGTTTAATTAAAAAGTTAATAATTCTATTTTTTACTAAATAAATTATTTAAATAATTATAATAAAATAGTTTTTAATAGTTTTATTAGTAAAGAAAGGAAAAATAATAATTTTAATAGCTAGATTATTAAAAAGAAAAAGTATCTTTTATTATATAGCAAATTTAATTACAGTAATAGAAAGAGTAAATAAGGATATAGTGTTATACTATAGGGCATAAATCTAAAGTAAAGACCTAAACAAATATGTGATAATAGAGGAGAGAGAAAGAGAGAGGCTTTCTACGGAAAGCGGCGGGTGATGAGGGGCTGGCTGGCTAGCCGAGTCAGCGAGCCAAGCCCGTGCCTGCCAACACCACGCCTCACGGCCATCGTGGCAAAGACAAATATTGGAGTAATTGCCATTTCCGCCCGACCGTGCGACTCCTACCACGGCTCTTCAGGCGGCAAAAGCTCTGGAAGCGGCGCATCCCCGTTCTCGTCATCGCTACTAGCATACTCTTCTCCCACCTCGCCGACGAAAGTATTGTTGCTGTTTGCTGGCTGGAGCTTGCTGATAATGACGGGCAGGTACTTAGCCATGGTATGCCTGGCCGTCTTGATTGTAACCGGTCCTAGCTTCTGCACCGTCTCTTTGAGCTTGCCAATAAGACCCTCCTCCTGCATGCCAATGCCTGGAACCAGCTTGAGCGCCTCGAGGTCCCGCTTGTTCATGCCCTCCAGGGCCTGCAGCCCGCAGTCGGCGAATACGGCGTGCCTAAGAACCATGCTCATATCAGTATCCTGCTCATCTGCGGGCATCGACTCGGCTTCTGATTCTCTCTTCATTTTGTCAGTAACATGGTTAATGGCCTTCTTGGTGAGCTCGCCGGCAATGGCCGTGCCTGCCCTGGTGGCCACCTCGATCAAAGTTCCAAGCCAGGATTCCAGGGGCTCGCCGCTTTCTTTCTCGAAATCGACTACGCGCTGTGTGCGCCCGTAAAATATCGCCTCGATAAAGCCTGCCTTGGGGCCTTTTGGGTCGAATGCCTCCTCCTCGGGATTTCGCAGCATTACGCCGTCACCGTTCCCCTTCTCCATGGGCTTCACCGCCGGGTTCGGGTCCACGCGCTTCTGCCACTGGTCGGCCGCGAGCTGGAGGGCAAAGTCATTGATGGCGGGACCAACCAGGGTCCGCAACTGTGGGCTGGTGATGTCTTTGATCTGGTGCTTTCGCCAAGTATCAAGCATGCGCGTGAGGACAATGTTTGTCTCACGAGATGGGCGGAGGCGGGTGATACACTCCATGGAGGCCTGGGCGAGCTGCGCACGGTAAATACAGGCCTGCTGCCTGGTTGCGCTGGGAACGACAAACGAATTTGTCGAGCCCTTAACCACTACAGATTCAGCAAGGCTGCCAATGATACCGCCGGCAACGGTATTGCAAAGCGTTCCGAAGGGTCCCAGCAGCGGTCTTCGAACATCAGGCATAACTCCAGTAGGGCGGTGGAATATGTTCCAGAAGCCCTCTTCATTGTCGCTTGTGGAGTTTCCGCCTTCATAGTAAGTGCTTCCGCCTTTATCGTAGGATTTTCTGCCTTCATAGTAAGATTCCCCGCCTTCATAGTAAGCGGAATCCGATTCGAGGGGGTCCATCTTTGGCTCAAGGCCGCCTAGGCCGACAGGCGTCTTGCTCGATCCAAATCGCTTGACAAACTCATCATAGTCGTTACCGAATGGCCGGCCAATGGGGTTGCCCGAGTTGTAAGTGCCTCGAGCTCCGCCATAGCAGTGTGTGCCAATGGCCACCACGCCGGTAAAAGTGCTAAGCAGGATGGGCGCTCCAGATTGACCTGTAGATGGGCAGAAGCAGAAAAGAGCGATCGTGTTAGCGAGCGGTTTAATGGCAAAATTCATCAAGCGTTGCTCTCACTTGAGTGAGAAGTTTCCTCAAAATATGAAAAACAAGCAAAGTCTCACCTCCAAATGTGTCAACATTGTATTTTATCATGTGGTTGGCCGACGTGGCAAGATCGTAGTTGGCCGGACGGCGCGCCTCGTACATCCAACCGCCAATATCAAGGTGGTCTTCTTCGGGAACCTTGTCGCCCGGATACCCAACGACGATGATGTAGCCTGAGTGTTGCGAGCTCGGCGTTTTGCTGTATTTGAATAGATTCAGTTTACCCGTAAAGGCTGCATCTACCTGGATCATGGCCATGTCTCGGCTCCTGCGCTCGAGGCGATTGGTGCCTTGGCTCTGCAAGTACCAAGTCGCGGTGGTAACGACGTTGAGTGCGTTTCGGTGCTGCACGCTCGGGTCTTTGGCATGTCGCCTCCCGCGATAGCCTATCCAGCACTTGATTCGAAGCGCCTGGCCATCATAGGTGTCGCTGTAGACGTTGTGGGCGGCAGTAACGAGGATACTATCGTAGATCAGCCAGCCGGTGCCCATAGTCCAGACCAGTCTATCTCCGTCCTTCCAGAGACTTTGAATCTTCACAACAGCTGTAATACCGGAGCAAGGGAAAGTTAAGGGTCAGTTGCTTTGTAATGTCAAGGCCGGGGTATGGGGGCGGGCTCTGCTCACAGCGATATTTGCCACCATCTTGGAAATCTTGCAAATCAACACTAGTACGCCTGTCCACGGAGTTGAGGAGGGTTTCGTCCGGGGACTCATCGTCTGGATGAATCGCGGACTCAACAGACTCGGTTTTGTGGTCGTTCTGGCTAGGTGCTAGAGACCAAGACACGAGTCTGTTGGCTGCTGACTGTGATGTTGGTGGCCTTTCTGGGGTGGCCTCTGGTCTCCAGCTAGGTGGACCGGAAATCTTGCCCTTGACTAAAGATTTCCAATAGTTCTCGATATCTAAAAGCGGTCACTCACTCTTGTTCTTTTCAGAAGTATACAACTTCAAGAGGCGTGGTTGACTTACTGTGATCGCTATGGAAATCGAGAAGGCCCTCGGGATCCCCTCCAGGAATCGTCTCAGGCATCTTTCCTTCAAGCTCCGATGGTCCCCGGGTAATCTTTTCTAGCGAAATCTTGACGACAGTATCCAGATGGCGCCACCCAAATGCGTACAGCGGCACAGTAGGAATGATGTCTTTGCCATTGTCAAAGCGCCAAGAGCTCTGATTGGATCTAATCTTTTTGACACTCTCGGCATTAACCCGGTCACCGACTCGTGGGCTGCCAAAGGTAAAGAGATCACGATAGGTCTTTTGCGTGACCGTCGCTTGGGTGGCTAGCAGGCCTTGCCAGCAGAGGGTAGCGTACGCTGCACCGAGAGAGTGTCCCTGACCCAAGCTATTAGATGGTTTGTTGCGACAGCCTTTAATTTGTCAGTAGTAGATGAGATGGACTTACAGTGAGCCAGATTTGAACTGGCTGCGGGTTTGTTGTACCTGCAATGTCCTTGGAGAGTCTGAAGATCTGATTCCTTAACAACTCTGTGGCAATGAATCAGCAAGCAGAAGGCAGGATTACCGGTATCTAAAGTGGCTTACGAAAGGGAAGAACCTCCGGCATCCCACCGTTCACGGCCAGATCACTGACAAAGTTCTTAAAGATGCCGTCAAAGAATCCAGTATGGCACTGTCCCTTCAACGGGCTAGTTTCAGAGACACTCTTCATCTTGAATCTGAGATCCGTGATATATTCTGCCCTTTTTCCAGTACCCTGAGTATAATCAGCTTTCTCTAATCCCAAAAGATGATAGGCGCCTCCATTTTGGTCTTACCTTAAATGTGAGTACCATCAAGGCCTTGGTCTTTGTCTTGATGTCTGCTTCACGGTAAAACGCACCGCAGTACGGTCCGCTACGCAGCAAGTTTCCCTCGGAGGAAAAGTCTATTATTTACCGTCAGAGTTTTTCTTCTTTTTTTTCCTCGGTTGTAAACTCACTGCAAAGAGGTTGGTACTTGAGACCCATTGCCGTTGCCTGTCTTTACGTTAGGCCACTGTTTGAAAAGAGGCTAGAGAATTGTCGCAAAGAAGATCAAAAGAAGCGACTTCAATGTCACCGACGTACCACTTTCTGAATCTGGCTCGTGACCTCGTCAACTTTCTGAGATGCGTTCGAGATGGCTCTCTGGGTCTCTTTATCTAAAGGTGTGCCCTGTATTTTGGCGTCCTTGATTTTGGCCGCGAATGGCTTCATAATCTCGTGGACAGACTTCTCTGCCTCGAAGTCTCTGTATTTAGTATGGACTATTAGCCTTATCCTCTTGATTCTCGAGCTCTTCACATCTCCGACTTCAATGACGGAAACATGCCCGATGTTAAACACATACCTCTTATAGACGCATGAACTCATGATGCACATGAGTCGGGCCACCTTGACAATGACTGCTGCAGAAAAGTCTTTAGTAGATTGAGTTGCTGAGTACGTAGAAACAAAACGAATTAGTCTTATAAAATGATAAAAGTAATTGACAATAGAAGCGCTATTGGTCTTGGAGATGCTTACAGTCGGGTTGTGTGGATAAGTGATCCAGAGCGATTTTCAACGTGCCGTCGTCCTTCATGACTTTCACATAGGCCAGCTCCTGCGTAACATCTGCGGTCTTGCTATCATTGCCAAAAGTGGCAAAGCCGGCGGCGGAACCGCTAGGGGTCTCACCAAAGTCATCGACCGCGATGGCTTCGGCTAGTGAGCTGATGAGGATGCTCTGCTCTTCCCAAACCTTTTTGGCCGATTTGTTAGACTGGTCTGGCATGTCTTCTTGATGGTCTGCAGCTGCCATCCCGAAGCGTTCGGTACCATTCATGGATTCGATCATGTTGAACCTGAGACTTGTTTCGAGAGAGAATGAGAAGAGATACTTCTTGGATCTGTCTGTGGAGAGGCTTGGTATCTTGTGTGGATCAATCAAGAGAATAAAGACGAAGGGGAGATTTGTTCGAAAGGAAATTGAAAGCAAAAGAAGAAGTGAAAAGGTCAGAGGAATAGCAATTCTTTTGTCAAATGTGTCGTGCGTAGCCGAGTCTGCCTAGAATGTGTCCGACAAATTACTTCAGAGCAATGTCAAACGTCTTGGTCTCGGAGACAGAGAAACGAGAAATATGATAAATAAATAATAGTAGCAGCAATTTTTTTTTTTTTTTTTAGAAAGTTTTCGAAGACTTTTTTCGGCGATCTGAGTGTTTAGTAAGGTGCGTAGTAGTAAAGGTTGTTGAGTGTTGTTTTCGTTCTTTGGTACACAGTCAGCTTCAGAGCAGAGTGGGAAGAGTGACTCTTCTTATATAATTCTATCCTGTCTTAAAAAAGACAATATTACCTTACCTCGAAAAACAAACTTCCTTATTACCCTCACACCCACAACGTTCTCAGCCCCCATCGTCTCTACAAGTTGATTTTAGCCGTCAGTATGGGTCAAGTCGAGACGTTGATGTCACGCACTGCATGATTTCAGCTCGTCTTGAATGCATCATATGATGATAAAAGACTTTATGAATATTGAGACCGATTCTGGAGTAAGAATACCAATAACAATCTGTGACTTCCTGCAGGCAATTCCACTGAAGCGTCCAAGCCGCACAGCTCCGAGCCACGTCGAGGCAATAGAAAATCGAGCATCCTATCAACAATCTACATTACAGCAAAGGAGCTGGTATGTCCAAGAAATGTCATGTTGCAGGCGATGTCATGCCGTCTGAAGACCGCTCTACCATGGTGAGGGCAACCGAAAGTACCACGCCAATCATGCTCAATGCACCGCCATATTGAGACTACATGTACTTGTCTATGTCGCGTGTGTATGGCTTAGGTAGTGTCTCAAAGTAGGAGATACATTTCTTATTGATTGAATTCAATGAAATCTGCAGATGTCGTAACTGGTTGCGGGATTCCAGATCTAGTATGTGCTTGCCTATCAAATAGCAGGTGAGAGGTAGAACCTGCCAAGCGATGCACCGCCACACACACACACACACACACACACAACGGCATGTCTTGAAAAATGGCTGACTGCATTAGACGTGAAAACTTTTCTCTAGTTCTGCGCAGAATGTCAAGATCATATTTTCGAGGACAAGACTCTGCCCATGAGTGAAGACGTGGATTTCGACAGCGCAAAGGAGCGCAGAAGGCGACAAAATCGACTTAACCAGCAGGCTCGTCGTCAGTGTTTTACATCTGCCGCCCTTCTCGCACAGCATCTGACATTTCTTTTTGCATACAGGAAAACGGCTGGCCATCCTAGCACAGGCTAAAGGTCCAGCGCGTAAATGGATCATATACTCGGCGGCGCTCGACGAGAATGAAAAGCATGATACGGTGGCATCACCGCCATCCATCCCGAAATGGTTCTTCTGCCAGTCAACCGGGCCCGAGCGGTCCGAGTATCTGAAGCGTCTTCAAGATGCTGTGACGCGTGACTTCACGCGACCGTCTTTCGATGCCCAACTTTTGACCAATGTGACGCAGTTCAACATCATCAAGGCCATGGCCAAAAATGCTGCATATTTCGGCTTCACACTAGAAATTCTCTGCGAGGACATGATCTCGCCCTTCAACGCCTCGGGTCCGACCGTTTCAGCATCCGGTCATCTGCCACCCAGTCTTGCGCCCACGACGGTCCAGAAAGAGATTGTTCACCATCCTTGGATCGACGTCTGCCCCATTCCATCGCTTCGTAACGCGATGATTCTCGACGCCGGCACGTATGACGAAGACGAGCTGTGCAATGACTTGTTCACGGGGTCGGGGAGCGACAGCGAGCACCAGGTTGGCTTGGTTATCTGGGGCGAGTCTTGGGATCCGGCGGCGTACGAACTTTCCGAGGTTTTTGCGTTGAAATGGCAAAAGCTCTTGAGGACGGCAGCAGATGTCATGGCGTCGACAAATTATTGGCGCTCGAGGAGGGGCCAGGAGCCAATACGGCTTCAAATGGGGCCGGCCTAGGGCTATTTTCAATGGAACTACTTTGTTATCATTATGAATAAACGTTCGTTTTTTTTTTTTTTTTTCTACTTACAGCGTAGCTGCCATCGTCCTGTCAATTTGGCTGCGTAAACAGCCGAGCTGGCCACGACAATGCAGGGAGCGCCGGGTCAAGCTGCCTCAATCCGGAATCAAGCAGCTTTGCAAGCCGAAGTTTGGCAATGTAATTGATAGCAAGCTGCCACTCAACCTCGTGCCCAGACTTTCTGTACCGAGGTCACATCAGGCCTGCGAGGCAGACAAGATGGTCGCGGATACATCGGACAGGCCGGCAGCAGCTTGCCAATACCGCTCTGACGAGATTGACATTGAGGAAGCGAATCGTAATCCTAGGGCTGTGTCCATTGATTCAGGTAGCGGTTGGCTCGACTCGCGGCTTGACTCGAGCTGAAGGAGCAGGGCTGGCAGGAGTGTACTGAGCTGCACAGCCAGCTCGCCAGCAATAGACTCGGCGATGACGCTGGTGATGAATCGTTGTGACTCGAGATTCAAAAAGGACACCTAGACATTGCCTCACAGGGAAATTCTCAGATTGATGATGGAATTAAAACTACAGAATACTAAAAGCAAGAGATCCGGACCCTATAGTTAACCAAGTAACCCCGCAAGCTTGCATTCAGCTGAGCCCTTGGTGAGGCAGGGTTCGAAATCGGATTCTCAATCCAAAAGAAGCTAGATTCTTGTCATCTTGCCAAGCTCCCAGCAGTTCCTGCGGTGCAATCTCGATATGGTTAGTTTCCTGTCATCTGCAGACGCCACTTTGCGGGCACCCGCGGAGCCGAGTTCCATAACGTCCACTTAGACCGGGCGCAGCTTAACCGCGCTGAACACGTTTTTTTTAGTTCTTTTTTTTTTAGTTGATTATAATTTATAACTTGACCGCAAGAGTACGAGCTTTATCCGCGTGTAACAGTAAGCTGACTGATTAATTTTGGTTCGGTAACCTCCGTGGGATCAAGCCGCCTCACCCCCCTCCGCGGTCTTTGCCCCGGTTCCGTGACAGACGTAGACGGTCCAAAAATGGCAAGGTGAGGTTATAGACGAGATACCTTGTCGGGCATAATTTTCAGTGCGTGAAACTATAGTTAGTTACCTTTATCGAGTAGTATCGCCTCTCACGCAGAGGTGCCTTGGCTCACCAGAGCGGAGGGTGAAGTTCATGTACATGGTCAAATGCTGGCCATCTGTTGAGGGTGTGATTTCAAGGCATGTCACATGCAACTCACATGATACACGAAAAATTTCATGGACAAAGTTCAGGGAAACTATTGAATGATAAGAGTGATTGATGTTCACCGCGCACATGACCGAGTAAGAATTTTATGAACAGTCATGTCGCCCTCAGACGTTGATGTGTATGTGTGCCATATGACGTCTACATCAGAGATGACAACTAGCACCAACGAGTAGTCAGAAAAGCGTAGCAGTGGTGTATAGTCAAGCCTCTTTGTTTATTCAATCTTGAAAAATCACTAATTCCTTCAACGTATTATATCTAATCTCTTCCACTATGCTCAGCGTCGCTTGGCGATTGAGATGATTGCGGTATAGAGCAAAACGAATCTGCCACCATTCTACTCTAGCAATTGAAAATCACCACCACTACCCATTTTCACTGTATTCAGCAAAGCGTTGGCATTGTGGGAGCCGCATGGCTGCCCCAGCCACAACTGATCCGCCACTTCCCGTACTTGTTCCAGGATGCGCATGGTTGTTGCGTCGCCTCGTGTGTGTTGGACAAACTGATTGAGCATTTCAGAGGTGATTGACGTGTTATGCCTGCTCTCAGAGTGTTAGCCACTGCGCTTCATGTCCCTCATCCGGCATACTCACACTGCTTTCGCAAGGTGCGTAGAGCTGAGAAGTACAATCCCCGTACCCAGTCCGTCCGTCAGGACAGCCCATCTCTTGCCGTACCGTTTGCGGTCGTGAAACTGAGCCCGGCAACTCTTTTGCTGCGATGTGCTCAGCAGAGACCAATCGCTATGCGTGCTTTGCAGAATATGATCAATGGTTGAGCTACACACTCCCCAGCCGATTCGGCGTCGTTCCTCGATTTCCTGTCGATTGGTGCAAGCTCGTTCGAATTCCCGGTGCAACTCCACCAAGGCGATGCGGCAGCGAATAGAGTCGTAGTCCACCCGCTTCTCCAGAAAGCAAACAGCAGAGTATGCGGCTTGTAGGCTGTGATACTCGTGGCCGCCACTGTCGGCTGGCGGAGTAAGATCTGCACCTCCTCCCCACAAGCCCCATAGCCCCCAGCGCGGGAGTTCGGCTTCCAAGAAAGCCAGCCAATCCGGTCGTATTACTGGCTGCTGCGTTGATTTGATCGTAAGCGCCATTGGTCTGCTCTGCCTGTTGGTCCTCTGCGAAGACCTGGAGCAACCTGAAGCCGTGGAAACGCTGCCGCTCCGTCCGCCTCGCCTTCTGTTAACAGCAGCATCAGCGACCGCTACCGGGGAGTTGGGATTTTCTGGAGCAGAGTATTGTTGCAAATTGGAAGAGAGCGGTGAGTGTTGACTCAACGCCAAGTCTGGCTGGCCAATGGTCATTGTCGAATGATCTACATGGTTCTCCAGACCACCTGCAACGCTTGGGGACGTTGGAGGCATAGACACCAGATCTAAGCTGATATTGCCGGCGTTGTTGCTTTCTTCAAGAGTATTGTATTGAATCGAAGGCCCGATGGCCTGCCATCGCGAGTTTAATGTCCCTGAACATTGAGTGACACTATTGAAGCCAGTTTGTGGCTGATATCCACCAATTTCTTGAACAAGTCAGGCACAACGATCTCGTCCAAGGATGCCGTTTAAAGCGAGAGCTTACCTAAGGCATCAGTCATACAAACTTGGTTGTCGAATATACCAGTCGTTGGGCTTGGTGATCCAATCTGTCCTGTTGTCGAGTCAATCATCTCGGTGGGCGATTGCAAAGTCAAAGGTCTGTTATTGATGAGCAACGGTTCTTCTTAAAAGGCAATGCAACAAGTCAAAACTCACCTCAGGGGCAGCACTTCAATCTCAACCACAAAGGTACCAGCTAAAATGGCTTCTTCATCCGCTGCACGAAGCTTTATGGTATGCGCCCCGGTAAGCACCATGTGATTGCTAACCAGAAAGTTCCGCAGCGAGTCGAAGATGTGACTCAAGTTGGACGGATATTGAACAAAGGGCAGAGCAGAATCCCGCTGACCAGTCTCGCCGACTGGCTCCGTGTTCGAGGACATGGCTCTTGACGAGTACAATCTCCGGTCGGCAAAGTTGACAATACGATACTGAGGAAGCAGCAGTGTGGGTATTATAGCTCGGTCGCGGCTGCATGGGTACAAGAGTGAGTGCTGCTAGATATATTAGTGAAAGTAGTTCATGCACCATATCAGTATTGTTAGTCGACTTTGCTTGTCTTTTTCTACGTGACGATCTCAGGCTTCCCATGCATGATCAAGCCCTACCCGCATGTATTCTGCCTGCATGTAGCCAGCTAGCCAGCGAGCGCCTGAGCTCCGGCAATCGCTACCGCCAGATGGAGCATTGTCCTAGAAAGTGAAGCTGCACGTAAGCTTCGCTATCATTGTTCTGCTGTTGCCTAAACTGCGCTTGCTCGGTGTTATTGTTTACTCGATATGGCCATGTCGGCCGTTGGCTATGTCTCAGAAGACCATGTCAATCAATCAAGGAACCGAGTCATGTCATCGGTATGCAGCCGAAGAACCCGGGCGGAGTCATCGTCTGTAGATAGCGAGCTGATATTATTTGAACCCTTGCATTCTAAAAGCACCCCTTCCTATAGCCATTCTCCATCCACAAACCATCTTTTCAATCTAAAATTAAAACGCTATAATTCATGATTTATTTGTCCTTGTATGATCGCCCTTGCACTCGCAAACCCCCGCAAACTAGGCGTAACAATTTCCAGCTATATCCTCAATGCTTAAGAGCGCCTGTGCTGTCACTTGGGAGTTTGCGGGCTGGCCGGACCAGGGGTGGCATAACTAACTAAATAATGGCTGGCTGAGGTCAGTGGCTGGCTTAAACACCTTGCATCCGATGTGATGCATTTTCGTTTAATCCGTAGCACCGCACAGATAGGACCAGGGGTGGCATAACTAACTAAATAATGGCGGATAGCAATACTCATTGATTTATTCAGGGACAAGAAGCCATTTGTTAACCCCGATTGGTTCCTGAGCGCCCTGTTTTCTCCAACTTGCCTGCCTACTGCCAGCACGTCTAAAATGACGGGATTACTCTCTTGGCCATAATTGATACGTCATTACTTCAGGTTCTCGTTTCTATGCTTCTGTGCTCTCAATGAGGTTTTATTATTTGCGATTCAATGGCGTTGAATAGTTATGGCATCATGTGCTCTTTCGCGCTTACCGGGGCGAGCTGTCTCAGCTCCCTCCATGGTTGCAGAAGGTGATTTCGGGAAGCCTCACTAGGCTACTAGGTGAACTGCTCTGCTCAAATTATGGTAAACTTACTGTTTATTTCTTGCAGCAATTACCCTTTATTTTTGTGCCAACATGTCAAATTGCGAGAGATATCACGGGGGGAGTTAGTAAAGTACAACGCACATTAAAAATACTGGAGCCATCCGACATTTTATATAGAAATAGATTTTTAAGATCTATCTAAGATTAAGACCACGATTAACACGAAAATAATTTAACGAGTAATAGATCTTAATATACTACGTGCAGGAACCAATAATATGTTACACCTGTGGAAAGGGTCCTGCATCCAGGGTAGGACAAGAACCGCGTGTTCCCAGCAACAGCGACTTGAATGCTAACGCCGTCAAGGTAACACCACAACCACATAAAAAAAAAATTCAAACATGCTCGATCGAGATGCACATTCTTCATCTTCATTCTCCCGTGCTCGCTGTTTCCGCTGGCTGGTCCTAGTTACAACTTCAAGTACTCACACTCTGACAAGGTGCGAGTCGAGCTTGAACATCTCGACTAACAGCGACGTTGCAAATTTTGCGATAAGAAAGTCTCATTTATACATAGTATGTGTTTGACTGTGTCCGTTTCCTGCAGACAAATGTTGACAGCAAATCTTTCGACAGCCCCGAAGAAATGTATAATTACGAATCTGCCCGCAAAGAGGTGCGAAGACAGAATGTGCCAGTCACCCCGGAGTGGACTTTTGAGCGAGCAAAGCACCGTATGATGTCCGAGTTTTATTGGAATGGTCACATCACACTTACAAGCGACCACGTGGACGAGTCTCATCCGCTGCATGCCCTGTGGGAGGAGGCGCATAGGAACCTTGACCAGCTATTTCGCCAGTCCAACAAGAGCGCTAGTAGAACCCTCGATATGCGAAGGATGAAGGAAGTGCATTTATACATATGGGCGCGTTGCCACGAGGCCGCCAACGTGTACTATGCGCGAGGCGACTACAAAGCGCATCTGCCGGCCAGGGGCGATGTCTTGTCTCTTCGCTTTGCCTTTCCACCGCACCAGGCCAACGGACACGTTACGTATGCACTGAATATGCTTGCTGCGTGCCATGCGCTCCATCTCTTCCAGGTCGGAGACCAAGACTGGCGTGCGCGGGCAGAGGCAAGCAAAGTGGCCGAGAGAGTCGCAGACAAAAGGGACTTTGCGACAGTTTGTGAGGTAAATCGGGAGCTGGGCCAAGCTATTGACCACAATCTGGCTATTTGGACCAAGAATAAGGAGGATATTGAGCTGTGTCTCAACAAGCTCAAGGCAAAGACGACGACCACGGGGTTGGAGCAGACAAGTGAGGAGCTCCGTGCGCAGAGCAGGGTGGAAGATAAAGTTGAGGAAACGTTGGAATTGATGCAAATCTGCCAAGAGAGGCTTGAAGAAGCACAAAGGAGATGGTGGGAGGTGCAAGAGAAGCAAGAGGAGCAAGAGGAGCAAGAGGAGCAGGAGAGCTCCGAGTCAATCGACTGGCAACTCGCAACCTCACCTAGGGGGAGCGAGGAGTAGAAAAGAAATAAAGAGGATGATGCTTGTGACGATTTAGAGTATGTAAAGATGACATGATAGAGTAGAGTTGTCCTGGCTTTCTACTCGAAATAAATGTGTCCGAGTGTCACACATGCAGTCTCAGGCCACTTGGAAAAAATCGCACTTACTCGGGCTAACGTTTTCTACCAGATTAATATCCTATACTCTGATTCAGCCCTATAGATTGCGTTCTATTAAATCTCACTATGTCTATTCGTTTACTTGTGTTGCGCCGTCCATTTTAGCTCTTCGCTCTCTGTTTGTTCATGCGATTGTACCACCGTCCTAGACATCAGAAACCACAAAGCAGAGAACAAGCCCGACATTAAGCTATGATGGTACTTGAAGAAATTTTCGAGTTTTTTCTTTCTCTTTTTTTTTCTTTTTTACACAAATCACAACTCCTTCTGTGGGGGAAAAAAGCCTCGGGGCTGTGTTGTCGGCTCAAATCTACTTAGCCAGCCAGATCAGACGGAGGAGGCATGCCAACCTAAAGCAGTAAAGGTAGGCTATTTAAATTTGTCAAAGTCTGTTAAATGGAGATTTAATTCACGCTTTTCGTTTAATAAATAGAGCAAGAGGAGGAACACGCTGTCAGCTGATAGATTCACTGCTCTCTGTGCGACAGGGTGCAAACGGGCATGGTTCGTGAAAAGCAGGCGCAGTTAAAGCGGAGGAAGCTTAATTTGAAGGATGCATGTTTTTCTCCTTTCACATCTCCTCTTCTCTCTCATCTACTTAAGCCCATACTTCGCTGCCCTAACCTTGTCTTGCCACTTGCCTCTGCCCATACCTACCCCATTTCCTGAGTGGCAGCGAACTACGGACGCTCGAGTATCTCGACGGAACGAGCCAGACACACTTGAATAGTACGTCAAGCGAATCAAAACTCCGGCTTTCTTGCCTCCTGGCCTGCCTGAGGGGCTGCAAACTAACGCCTTTCCCAGCCCTTATCTCGGCGACCGGAGCTGCCATGAACCGCGGATTGTTTAACGTGTTTAACTTGTTTCAAGAGGCTGAAGCTCGAATGGTGGCCGAATTTATCGACGCAGGACACATCTCGCTCGCTAATACAACTCCCAACGACCTTCATCCACTTCATCAGCTCTTTCTCGACACGCGAGAGCTGCTACAACAAGTCTATCAATGTTACAGTTACCCCTTCGCTTTAGAGACACTAAAGTCTAATCGAGCCAGCCTTCATAGGCAGCTCCTGTTTTTCAAAGGAGTATGTGACAAGCCCAGAAATGAGACCTTGAAGATGATTTTGCGAAATGGCTTCCTTTACCATGCGAATCTCCTGGCCCTACGCTTCGCCACACTGGAGGAAAGCGACAATGTGGAAATTGTCGAACTGCTCATAACGCTGAACATCCTCCATCTCTGGCATGTCCCCGCGCACACTGACACCGAGGCTAAGATGCTTGAAACGAACGACGACGCGGAGGACTCGAGCACAGTGGGTGCTCCGACCGAAGGTGACTCCAACCTCGAGACGGCGCTCAAGGTCGAGCTGGCGGATGCTGATCGCCAGATCAAGACCATTCAGGATGCCAAGAAGGACCTGGAGAGGAAGCTGGCGGTGCTCAAAGAGACCGAGTCAGCAGTGCTGCAAGCCCGGGATGCCATGACGCAAACCCAGAACGCAATCGCAAAGAGAGACATTGCACTTATGGAGTCGCCTGTGAGCTTCTCGGCCGAGAGTTGTTAAGGACTGGGTGAGGAAGACGATGATGGATACGAAAAAGGTGTATAAGACGCGCGAAAAAGTCAACGTTCGAGATGATATTAATGTGGCTTTCTGTATAATTTAGACCGTCCTAAATGTAGCAAAACACTAGCCAAGACTAAGGAAACGCGTGCTCAAATTGTGATTAAATGATGGCATACGGCCCACGGTATTTAAAGTGCGATGCAGAGCCTTTACCAGCCGCCGTCACAGACGCAGGCTTTTTACGCTCCGGAAAGCCCTTAAAGGAACGGGCGTACGTGGCAACAGTGTGCGCAATCAGCTGCAAGATATTCAGTAAAGTCCCCTTTAATCAACATGTAAAGATATTCTTGCTTACCTTTGTGTTAATCTCCCAAGCTTCCAGGTTGAGGTTGCTCACATCATCACCAATCTGATGATAGTTCTTATCATACCATTCACCCGCCACGCCGCCAAACAGCGCAACCTCGGCCTCCGTCTTGACACCCTCTGCGCCCGTGCTCCAGCCACCAGCCGGGATGCCATGCTGGATAAACCCGACGTAGTCGCTGCGGCCGTCAAACTCGTTATACGTGTAGTTGAGCCCCTGGCTCGTGTACCAGTCCGTCACCAGGTCGCGCAGCTCCTCCGAGCCCGCCGGGTTGGCCGCGTTGGTCGAGTTGTAGACCTGGTAGGCGTAGTTTGGGCTCGCCAGCATGTCCAGGTCCACAAAGACGCGCACCTTTTGGTTCTCCTCGGGCGACAGCGAGTTTGCGTAAAAGGTCGAGCCGACCAGGCCTTCCTCCTCGGCGGACCACCACGCGAAGCGCACGCAGTTGCGCACGTCAAACGCGGCGAGCTGCACCGCAATCTCGAGCAGCGACAGCGAGCCGGAGCCGTCGTCGTTGATGCCCGGCCCGGCCTCGACGCTGTCGCTGTGGCCGCCGAGCACGACGCACTGGTCCTGGTCGCCGGCCGTCGTCTGCGCAATGACGTTCGTCGTGCGGATCGTCTGAATGGCCGCGTTAATGTACGCAATCGCGTCAATGTGCTCGCCGGTGGCCAGCCGCTGCACGAGGGCCGCGCCGCGGCTCAGGCTGATGCCAAACGTCGCGACCTGGTCCGGCGTCGGGTCGCCGAGCGTGCCGCTAATGTCCTCGTCGTCGGTGTTGTAGATGATGGCCGCCTTGGCGCCGGCCTTGCCCGCGAGCTCCGACTTGAGGCCAAAAGCGCATTCGCCGCGCTGCACAATCACGATGCCGTCCTTGGCCGCGGCCGGGTAGTCTGAGGCCCTGCAGCCGGTGCGGCGGACGAGCACGAGCGGCCCGTGGACGGGCTCCTTGTCCTTTGTTGGGGGCGTGCCACTAAAGGGCTTGGCATCTGCGTAGACGGCATCGCCGACGACGAGGTGCGATTCAAAGACGGTGCTGGTCGTGAGAGGGAATGTCTGCGTCGTGACGGTGTAGTATTTGCCGAGCGAGTGGAGGGTGTCGGTGATGTACTTGAGGGTGCCCTCGTGGCCTGTGTTCCGGTTCGTTAGCCGGGTCTAGTGAGGGAGGGCATGGAGAGAGGAGAAATGTCGGGGAGAGCTCACCCTTGCTTCCGATAACGCGCGTCGGACGGTTAAAGTCGGGCTCGGAGAGCTTGGCAATGCTGTACAGCTCCTCGGCGCGCTTGGAGAGCTTGTCGATGCTGACGAGATGCTGCAGCTTCTGCGAGTCGACTAGGGGCGTCTTGGACGCCTTGCTGAGCGGGTGCTGGGCCGGCGGCGCGACGCCGAGGACGGTAGCGACAAGGGCCGTGGCCGCGATGGCGATGTGAGCGATGCCGGGCATTTTTGGTTCTGCTAGGCAAGGCAAATCTGGAGAGAGAGGGGGAGAGAGAGCAGGTGGTGGAAGAAAAAAAGATGGCAAGATTAGGTTGAGACGTTCCCTTGCGAGGGGGCAAGTGTTGCGCCAGAGTGAGGCGGAATGGCGCCGGCGATATAGTGGATCATGAGTGTCTGTGAATGTTTCATGCGATCAGCTGCCACGCATCAACGTATAATTCCAAGTACGGAGTCCATTGAATCAAATTCCAGTATTCCGTGTCTTATTTTCTTGCATGTAAGATTGGTTCATCTCGTCCTTCCCCAAGTTGACCCGGAACACGAGCCTCTGGCTTCTGACTTGACCAAAATAGGCTAGAATTGCGAACAAATCTCCAATTGTCAAAGTTGCAATGAATCCGTACGGAGTAGCTTCCTATCTTTACTGAAATGGAAATTCCGAGATATTGGCATGTCGCGCTATCGGGCCTGACGTTCCCCAGCAGGGAGTGGTCGTAGCTGTCTGTCTCGGAGCAGACGGCGTCGGCGCAAACGCGTGGAAATTCACGCCGCCATGGTCGAGCGCAAGGATGCACAATTCGGGCGCGTGATGGCGTACCTGGAGGCGACGGGCGAGAGCGCCTTTACGACTGTTTTAGGCATTTGCCCGATGATTCTCGAACTCGCGAGCGCGTAGCTCCCCGGAGAGCGGTACAGGGGACTTTATGATGCGCCGATCCGTGGGCGGTCGTGGCGGCGGCGGCGAGATCCACCTGGCGGACCACATTACGGCGTGGGAGCTCTTTGGCCAGATGGGTGATGGGTTTGCGTCAGGCCAGGTGGAAGGTGACAATTTATCCAGAAGCCGTTTGGGCCGGGTTCGTGTCAGCTGTACGATTTGAGCGTGGACGCTGGAGTGACGGACGACATTTTGGCGGCGCACGGGGATAAGATGGAGGAGCTGATGGCGGCGTAGAGGGAGTATGCGTTTGAGATGGGTCTTGATGACGGGCAGTTTGAGTACGGGGACGTTTTTGGACAAGACGAAGTGATGCGATAGGGTTTAACAATTTTTCGTCTGTCTCGTCTGTCTCGTCAAAGTGGCAGGTCTAAAAGCCAACATATGACGCTTTGCTATTGATTCATCAGCCACGCCCTGTTAACGGCGGATTGGCACCGAGTTTGAAATTGCAATGTGACGTCTAAAAACCAGTCACGAGATATCTAGATGGATGCAAGGTGCATCGTGCACACTGTTGAACTCTCCGGTTGAAAAAGTCATGCAGGGTAAATAGGGGTAATTCGGTCAAGCAGCCAACAAGAGACAACTTGTGATGAGAGTCTTTCAAAAAGTCAATTTCTTAAATTAAGTTTCTTCTAACACATCTACTTCTTAGCTTGACTTTAATTCTAGCTTCTCTCCTTGTTTTTTGCTAACCAGTGGCGAAGAAATTGCCCATCGTCGCATGTCTATAATTCCACCTCACACCATTCACCAACCACACCAGCCTTTGCCAACATCTCCCTGTTCCCTTTTCATGACCCCAAGCAACAAAGAATATCATGCCCATTGAAATCTGCCTCATCCACCCCCTCCCCCCCCCCGCCCCCCCCCCCCCCCCCCGGGTGGCGCTACCTAATTGTGGCGCCCGTCGCTGGTCCTCTTCTCCAGCCTCATCTCAGCCCCCCGCTGCCGAGAAAAAAAAAAAAAAAAAAAGACATGACGACGACTCTACAAACCTCGCAGCCACGCAAGAACTCACCAACGTCACCTCATTCCACCACCAAACCTTCCATAAAATGCCTTGATCAAAAACCTTAAACACTAGTTCATGAATCTCAGCCAACGGACACCCATCCACTAGGAGGCATCCACCAGGAGGACCGGCCCGTTTCCCCCTCCACCGGGCGCGACCTAAATGGCGGGGGCCGTCTTCCAGAGCCACCACAGCCCGCGACCACCACGAGCCCCCGAAGCCGCCGCCTCCTCCTCCTCCGTCGTCGCCGGACCCTCCTCTTCTGTCCCGCCGACCCAGTATGAGATGCAGCCCATGATGACGCCGGCCGTGTGGCGCGACGAGCCGCCTCTGCCAGAAGCGCCAGCGCAAGCGCCGCCGCCGCCGCCGCGCAGGTCGCGGCGGCGGCCGCTCTCCGACGACCTTGTCCTGGAGAGGGCGCTTCCGCGGGCGTCGCACCGCTATGGCCTCACGCAGGCCATTGCGCGGAGCGTGACGCTGAGTCTGGCCATCGCGGGGCTCGGATCGGCGCTGTATCTCGCTGCGCGGTGGCACCTGAAGCGCGCGGTGGCGGGTGTATCTATTGGTGCGGTACGTGGTCCTTTTGTCCGTCTTTCACGCTCCGTCTCTTTCTTGCTCTATTTCATTCTCCTGTTTCTATTCTTCTCACTAGACATTGATACTTGCCCTTTCAAATACTCTCACTGACTCGAACTAAAACAGAACGCCGTGGCCATCATCATCGACGCATTCATGCTCGTCGACCTCATCAACACCAACCTACCACGTGTCTCGCCGTACGCCATTGGCGGGCTGGACGGCGTCATGCTGGCGGCCGCCCTGACGGCCGGCTTTTTCGTCGAGCTCTCGGACCAGGGCTACGAGGCGGACCCGGCGCCGTGGCACCACGTCATGGTGGTAACGGCGGGGCTGACCTGGGCGACGGCGTAAGCGCGGCCGCCTCCCCTAAATAATAGAGACTGAAGCTAACGCTGCTCGATAGGGGTGTGAGGCTGGTGTATGTGGTGTGGAGTGTGCTTGATTGCCGACGCGTGCGCAAGACGAGAGAGGACATGCGGAGAAATGTCATCTAGAGTACGTACTTGGTCGTGCTGGGCATTATTGGGAGACTACTTGTTGCATGGCGTTCGATATAGCAAGGATACCCCCGTTGATTTCGTTTGATAGCGCTTTATGTGTTGATATTGAGTCTATCGTAAGCCTCGCATTAGATCGTGAGATTTGGTATAACATGCTAAAATATCTAGCGAACCATTTTCATTCAGTGAGCAACAAAATCGAAGCTGACTGTCACCTATACTAGCTTATTTATTAGCGGGCACCCACTTCCACAACACAACATCCTTAGCTCTGCACAAATGGTAACAATTAGCATAAAAAGATCGTGCGGCCATCAAAAGAATATCACAGTCATCACAGAATTAAGAGAATGAACTTTAGCTTCAGCCAACCTGTTAAGCTAGTCAGTACTAGCACATCAAGGTAGCAGAGGTTAAATAAAATTTCAAGGATCACTACAGATACACATAAATTAAGAATACATCACAGCTTCAGCCAGCAGCCCGTCGAGTTATCGGCACTAGAGAATATCATCGGATTCGGCCACCTGCCCTTCGAGTCATACCCCCAGGTGCTGAGCAATTCCACCACCCGCCAAATCTTGCCTGAGCCAGCTACTTGGACACGTCGTTCTGAGCGAGCAGGTTCTTGGAGGTCCTGCGGATGCCCCTAATTGCGCCCTTTGTCGCGATGCTCTGGATATGCTCGCACAAGCCCTGCGCCTTCTTGCCCTGCCCCATGAAATAGGCCGCGAGACCGGCAATGTGCGGCGCCGCCATCGACGTGCCGCTCATAATCTTGGTGCCGCCGCCGATGGCCAGGCTACGGACCCTGACGCCGGGCGCGTGAATGTCCACCTTGGGCCCAAAGTTGGAAAAGGACGCGATGGCGTCCCGGGAGTCGGTTGCGCCGACGGTGCAGGCGTAGGGCGCCGCGGCGGGCGAGTTGCGGCGGGAATCGATGGGGTAGACGGGGCATTTCTCGCAGTCGCGCTTGCCGTTGCCCGCGGACACGACGACAAAGATGCCGCCTTTGACGAGCTTCTCTATAGCGTCGTTGGTCGCCGTCGAGGTGTACTCTCCACCGAGGCTCATGTTGACGACGACGCCCTTGGGGCAGCTGCGTCTCTTTGAGTCTTGCGCGGCATAGTCGAGGGCGTTTAGGATGTTTATGGTAGATGTCCTGCATCTCTTTCTGCTGTTGTCCCAGTTGAGAATCTTGATGCCAAATATCGACGTCTTCTTGGCCACGCCGTACGTCTTGCCGCCGACGGTGCCGGCAACGTGGGTGCCGTGTCCGTTGCAGATCTCCGTGTCTCGATTTGCGCCGCTGAAGGACTTGATCTGCTGGGCGCGGCCCTCAAAGTCCTATTTCGAGAGTTAGACCGTCGGTATAAGTCGTGGACGCATAAAAAGCCGCGTCTCGGAGACTTGACGCATCAACCTCAACTACTTACAGGGTGGGAAGCGTCGACGCCAGAGTCAATGATGTAGGCGCAGGTTCCGGCTCCTAGGCATATCATGTTAGAGGTCTATTCCTAAGCCACCCATGGGTGTAGAACAGTAACCCTCTTACCTGCAGAATTATCGTAGACGTAGTTCTTGGCGCCTGTCTGCTTGCTGGAGAGGCGAACAAGACCCCATTCGGCTGAGCTCTGCGTGACGGCAGCGAAACCCTCCGAGATAGCGTCATGCTCCACGTACTCGACCTGCAAGATGGGAATTAGCGTCATATTTTTCAATAAAGGCAGTATAGTCAGAGTAAAACAAGATATAAAACAAAAAGCCCTACATCTGGGTGTTCGCGGACGAGCTGGAGACCCTCGGCATCCAAGTGGCTGGAAAAGCCCTTGAAAATCTCGCTTAAAACAATGTTGCTCCCGTTGTTCAGCGACTCTGCGACCTCTTTGACGACGTCGAGCGAGCATTCCGTCTTAAACTTGACAATGTACTCGTCAGCGATCATGTTGTCCTCGCTGACGCCGCGGGGGATCAGCAGAGGAGCAGGTTCGGATCGCTTTGCTGTAGGGACAGCCGCGATCAAGGGCAGGAGGGAGAGGAGGAGACACAGATGCATAATGGCAGTACTGAAAGGCAGCTTGGATAGATGATTATATAATGAGTGAAGATCTGCTGCGGTATTGATGCTGAGACGGATGCTGATACTCCACGGGGACAGAGCTTTGATTTATATATGCCAGCTGTTTGTGCCAAGCTCATCAAAGATATTAGATAGTGCTATAGAAAATAGGGATCTTCTCTCCCATTCAATGTTCTTCCACGACGCAAATGAGCACTTCCACCTTGATAGTCACGGTCCAGTTACAGTTCCAATTTCTCGACCATGATTACCAGCGCGGTCTCGTCCAAGTTCTACTACCCTCCACAATTTACACAAAAAGTTATCAAGTTAAAACCAGTCTCAGCCTTGGCTCAGGAAGTCCACTGGCTTGCATAGGAGGCAGCATCTATGCGTAATTGCGCATCTATGAAAGGGGTAATTGCTAGACCTCGTCCGGCAAATACTCCGAAAGGTCTAGATTTGGGGAGCGGATTGCGGATTCTCTCCCCCACACGAGCAATGGAGTTGATCTCGGCGGCCCGATTTGTCCGTGGCTGGTGTCTCTTGGATCCGTCAACATGCGGCTAACAGTACCGAAACAAGGCAGAATGGCTTGAGGCAAAAGACACACTGTGGCAAGTTGAATTTTGTCAATATAGATATTCATAGCTAATATATCAACACACTTAATGCAAATGCAGAGGCGGTTGTCTGCGTTGCTTTCTCTTGTTGCAACAAGCCGCGTCCTTACCATAATGGCCCATACAACAAGTCGAGTTTCAGGAAGGTCCCTTGGCTTTTAGCTTGTCCAGCCATTATTTTCCTTCCTGCCTGAGTCCCCTTGGCATCTCGTAACTCCTGTTGCTTTATTCTTGTTGAAACAATTAATTTGCGTCTTTATTAAGGCAGCTCATACAACAAGTCGAGTCTGCCAAACCATTATATTCCTCTTCGCTTTCAGCTAGGCCAGCAATTACTGTCCTTTCTACCTGACACTTTAGTCCTCTTGGCGTGCCGAAACTCCATCTAATCCCGTTAGTGTGTCTACAGCGACCTTCTGGGAATAGACAAAGCCAAGACTTTGTGGATGCCGCGTAAAGTTATACGAACCAACAGGTAAAAAGGCTGTGCAACTAGTTTATGCTCCTCGCACCTGCAATTTGCAAGAGCTGTAGTCAGCGGGCTAGTCTCGACGCCGAGTGGCCACCTCGGTACACGGAAATGAGATATGTGTGAAACACAGGTAGATTTATGCTCTTTTATTGCTCGTCTCATCGCTAGCGCCGTGACCAGCCGTTCACGAACCATGATATGTATGGGCTGGCGAACATGGAAACTTCCGGGGCGATCCGGCAACGGTTCCTCTACTCTTCTTCAGATTGTACACTGCAGCCTCCTTCAAACTGAAATCCGTCTCGCCTCTCGAATTCCTGTAATGTCCCTACGCTGGGATCATCTGCTGAATGTTAGCAAGCAAGTCATGTCAATCATATATTATTTAGATTCATCGTTACTGATATTCCTCTATTAGTTTCCAGTTTCCTCATGGAGTGGGCAACATTTGTTGCGTAGGACGCGGGGCTGGCAGAAAATGTAACGGACGCTGGCTGGCCAACATCTAATCCACAGCATCTAGTTTGGGGCCACGCGGGTATGCATGCACCCACACAACTGGCACAAGTGCAAGCAAATAAATAGAAAATCAGGTATGGTTATTTCAGATGCGACTCTGCGCAGGGCTTGCCGGAGACTCCAGTACGGATTATCCGGGAAATGATTAATCCGCTCTCATCGACAGCATCATATGGCCACAACACTTGCCCAACCGCCCCAAGTGTCTACAAACATGGCTTCTACCAGGCCAGAGCTTGAGGTGGTTGAGTACCACCATTATTTTCCACATGGCGTCTACCGCATTCTGGCTTCCGGAACTAGCGCTTTCATCGGTCAAGTCGACGACTCGACCGTCCTAAAGTATCCCCTCGAACGATTCGGCGACGCGACCCGGCTCGAGCACGAGCACCAACTTCTACATGTAGTTGGTCACCATGATCGAATCATTGCGCAAAAAGGCCTTACTGGTGATGGTCTGTACCTCGAGTATGCGGCCAATGGGTCAATCTTGGACTTTTTGCTTGAACCGGAGCATGCCACTATTACGCTTCAGCAGCGGGTAACCTGGTGCAGAGAGGTAGTCGAGGCAGTTGTGCACGTCCATTCCAAGAGAGTGATTCACTGCGACATCAACCCTACCAACATCCTGCTCGACGAAAACCTTGACATCAAGCTGGCCGACTTTCAAGGCTGTCATGTTGCTGAGAACGGCGAGCTTCTACTGCCCGCTCTAGTCGGTGAGCCGTGCAGATACTTTTGCCCGCGGGAAGACGAATTCGAGGCGAATCAGGAGACTGATCTATTCGCCCTTGGCTCAACAATTCACTTCATCGTCACCGGGGAGGAGGTTTTCTCAGATATCATTCCGGGAGAATATGGGTGGGACGACAAGGTCAAGTCTAGATTTGCGAGCGGTGCTTTCCCCAACGACAAGCATGCCTGCTCATCGATTACTCGAAAATGCTGGACGCGACATTACAAGTCGGCAAGTGAAGTCTTACAGGATATCAGACAAGTGGAGCAGCTACACACAGTATGAATTATTCCAGATGCGAGTCTGCGCAGGACTTGAGGAAAGCCTAAAAGTCCGTATTATCCGCCAAGTGCTTGACAACGGCCTCTTTCACCATCTCACCTATATCGCACCCTACCACCTCCATCTCACATCTAGCTTCCCCTTCATCTCACGTCTCCCGTTACCACTTCATCCTCATCTCATCAAAACCTCCTCCACGTCCACCCTCCCGCCACCCCCCTCGCCACCACCCACGCCGCCGCTGCCGCCGCATACCACCCTCCCCCAAACATCACCAACCCTCCCCATCCCCCACCTCCTTCCCTCACACTCACCGCCAGCGGTCCTCCCACCAACACCCCTACGCTTGCGACACAAAACGCCGTCCCCGTGCGCCTCCCCAGATCCTCCGTCCCGCTGCACACCCTCCCCACGCACACCGGCGTCAGACTAATCGCCGCGCCCGACCAGAACCCAAACACCACGCTAAACGCCGTCACCAGTCTACCTCTGCCACCCCCTGCCCCTCCCCCGTCATCGCTTCCCGCGCCGTACCACATCCCAAAGATGCACGCCGCGCAGACACACGATGTCACGCACATTGTGTTGAACGCGCCCACCTTGTCGCCCACGTAGCCCGGGATCGCGCGTCCCGGCACCGCCCCCGCGTTAAGCAGCGCATTTAGTAGATACGCCTTGTCCGGTGCCATGCCCACGTGCAGCGCATACGACGAGAGGTAGGTGTACGGTATAAACACGGCAAACTCTACCAGAAACACCGCCGCCGTCGTCGCCCCAAACTTCTTGTCCCGCCACAACGCACTGAAATCGAGCGCCGGTCCGCCGCCGCCGCCGCCGCCAGAGGTCTTGATGCCCGGTCGCCGCCGTTTCCGCAGCGTCACGCACGCCACCGCCAGCACCACCGCGCACAGCAGCGCAATGACGCGGATCGACCAGGCGAATCCCAGCGTCGGCGTCAGGTAGAGGATCAGCACCGGGAACACGACGCCGCCAATGCCACCCGCCGTGCAGGCCACGCCCGTCGCCAGCGCGCGGCGCTTGTCGAACCAGTGTCCTATGACCGCGACGCTCGGGTTAAACAGCAACGATGCTGATGCTCCGCCCAACACGCCAAACGAGAGCAGCATCTGCCAAAACTCTACACCCACCACCAACCGCCATCATTCTTTTAGTAAACCTCCCTTTTCAATATTTGACCTTTTCGTAGACATAGCCCCGCTAAAAGAATTAAAAAAAAAAAAAAAAAAAAAAAAAAAA
>JAAHCF010000493.1:0-28812 GCA_038367545.1 Beauveria asiatica | reverse complement strand
AAAAAAAAAAAAAAAAAAAGGTACGGTCAATGTCGGTTGTTTGCGACCGGGGGAAAAAACCAGTGTCGAATAGTGACCCGCCCAGAGAGTGTGTGGAGTGTGAGCAGGAAGGAAAAAAAAAAAACCGACTCGCGTGAAGAGGAAGCGCTGCAGGAGATGCGACAGGAAAAGTATTGTGAGTCGAAAGGAGGGATGAGAAGAAAAGGTCAAGTCGACTGCCCCGGATCGCGTCGCATAAAAGAGACGGAGAAGAAATCAGTGACGACTCTAAAAGGTGTGTGTGGCTGTTTGGGTTCTGTGGCGCGCTGCGGGCGTTGGTGCTTGGGATGTAGTTGGCTTGTTGCTTTGCGCAAGGTTCAGAAACGACAACAGCTGGTTGGCGAAAAGTGGCAAGAGAAGTATGTTCGAAAGGAAGAGGGCAGGATGGATGTTAGTTATAATCAACGCTTGATGTATGCTGTCGGGATGAAGCGGGGAAGATGGCGTCGGTTGTGGCTGGGTGGGCAGAATTTGCACAAATCACACTGCAGTTTGTTGGGCATTTTCCCGAGCGAGCGTAGCACAGAATGTCAATAATGACGGGAATATGCCCTTTTATTTAGTTTCCTTTGTTATGGCCAACGACGCATTCACGACAATCATTCTAGCGGATGTGTAGCCTGATGTACTTGGTACTTGTAAATACTCGTCATCGTTATGATTATGGGTGGTATTCAGGCTACCCTACCTAGTAGTTATCGCGACCCGTTGCTCGTACATTGCTCGGCCTCGGCACTGGTAACTAGTTAACTAGCGCACTAGAACTGGGGGTAGGTACTGTAGGTACCTAAGTACCTGGCGCGTGGAATGACGCGTTCTACAGATGCCGAGTTCGAGCCCGTAAAATCAAAAGACCTACCGAGACATGCCATGCATCCATGTACCTGCCACTACAGATCAAACTACCACTAAACACATCATTATCAAGATTTCTACTCACAGCCATTCCTACTGTCCTCGCCTGTTGGACACAACCATCAGCCAGGACAAATCAGAGCACCATAATCCGTACTCGGTACTGAGCAGGCCGCTTCCAGGAGGATCATGCCAAAAGCGGACGTGTGATCCACCCCCGCATTGAGGTACCTGGTAGTCAACTAGGTAGTCACCCAGGTTACATTGCACTTGTGCCAACTCTACTCTAATAAAACTTTGGCACCTTTTTCCTAAATAGTTCACAATGAGTATATTGAGGATAGATTGAATAAATATAGATTAAAAAAAAAAGGAAACATTATTATAAGATTGGACATTAGCTATCAAAAACCTTATCAGAAGGAACAAAAACTAGCTACTATCTGTTAAATATTAAAACTAGGCGTTCTAGATCAAAATGGCGTTGGGGTTTCTCGCTGCTCTCCATTCGTCATCCACCTTCTTGTATGCGGCGCCAACACTGTTGCCGAAAGAGTTGTCGGTCATGCAGAAGCGGTACTTGGTCTCGAACAGGATCTGAGCCTCAAACTCGCTCTGTCGGACATCGCCGGTGCGTCGCGCACACTTGATGGCCTCGTCGAAGAAGGAACTTGAGCACAGGCACTTCTTCGCCTCGTCTCCCGACAGAGCCTTGCAGCGGTCCTCGGTCTCGACTTTCTTCTTGCAGATCTCGGTAGAACCGCGATCGCTAGAAGTAGCAGTCGCAATGGTCGACGGGCACTCACACTCACAGGTGTTGGAGCCAGTGTTGCTGGGACCACTACCAGAGTTGCTGGGACCACTACCAGAGTTGCTGGGACCGCTGCCAGAGTTGCTGGGACCGCTGCCAGAGTTGCTGGGACCGCTGCCAGAGTGGCTAGGACCGCTGCCAGAGTTCTGGCCGGGCGTGCTGGGAAGGCTCTGGCCAGGCTTGCCAGTGGAAGGCTGCGAACCCTGGCCGACGGGAACAACAGCGTCGGAACCGCCATTGGGATCCTTCTGCATCTGGGGAACGTCCTCGACGACTTCGCACTCTTCCTCGTCATGGACAGGCTGGCTTCCAGAGGGAACCTTGGTCTCGCCGGTGCTGCCCTTGACAGGAGGGAGGTTCTTGTTCTTTCCGGCAGCGGGAACGACCGGGGAGGCGTTGCCAACGTGCTGCTTCACATCTTCAGCCAGCTTCTGGTCCTTGCCAGCATCGGGAATAGCGTCCTTGACCTTTTCAAACTGCTCATTGTTCTCCAGCATGACGGCGGGCTCATTCTCGTCGATTCCAACAGTCTCGTAACCAATGCCAAAGTTGCCTGCGGCATCCGTCTGGGGAATGCAGTCAACAATGACCCACACAATGTACGCGACGCAGCGGGTGACGGTATCGGGAGCAGGGATGACAGAGCTGGAAGGAAGAAGGGTAGTGGTGGGTGACCCAGCAAGGTTGGAAGTCGTGACAGTGAGGAAGGTAGAGGGTAGAGATCCCGTAGGCCTGATGGTGGCAGTGCCATTCTGGAAGGGAGCAGAGGTGGTGGGATTGATAGGCTCCTCAGTCTTGTTTTCAACGGCAGTAGGCAGGTCTGAACAGGAGACAAAGTAAGGTACTGTGACTTGGCCGGCCAAGCGGTCGGTCTTGGGGGGACGGGCGACATCCTTGTCCGAGTTGACGACAGCAGGAGCCTTGCCTGCGCCCTGCTTCTTGGGGACATTGGCTCCATAGTAAGTCTTGGGGTCAATGACCTTGTTCTCGTGCTGGTTGACATTCTCGCCTCCCTTAGGAATAGGCATCTTCGCATCGAGCTGAGTTCTGAAGTCGTCAAAGCTCAGAGGCACCTCCTTAGGCTGGCAGTATCCCTCGTCCACCTCCTTGTAGTAGTTGATCCAGTAGTCACGCTGGACAGCTGGCTGCAGACCGTTCTGGACCTTGCACTCTGAGCACGCGACGGCGTCCTGCACGAAGGAGCTGCCTTCGCCACAGAGGCAGTCACGCTGGTCAATGCGCTCCTTTTCCGTACCGGCAAAGGTAGGGCAAAGCTTGACCGAGGTCTTGAGCTGCGATGCACAAGGCCAGATGAAATCATTGAACGCAGAGTCGACCTTGTGACAGGCATCGCGCGTATATCGGCCCAGAGCCTCAAGATCCTTCAAATCGGTAGTGCCGACCGGGCCGTCGACGACTGGTGCGCTTTGGGCCATGACACTGCTACCGAGCGTGACGGCGCCAATGGTGGCGGCGTTGACTCTCATGGTTGCTCTTTTCTTGACAATTGACCGCGAAAAGGGAGGAAGAAAAAGCGACAAGGGAGTTGAACTATCAAGGCGTGAAACAGTCGACGATTAACGAGAGTATATGCTATATTAGCCAATGCCTAAAGTAAAAGAATGAAAGGCAAGATGATCGAGTTGATGATCTCCTAAACAGGCAGGTGTAGAAGAGGGCCATCTGAGCTGCTTTATATCGAAACCATCTATCGAGTACAATCCCAGAGTCGCCCAGAACCGAAATTGATGCTCGCGCGGTCGGGCTAGCCGGGCGATCATGACTCGTCTGATGTGCAACGCATATCCCCCCGTTTTGTGAAATGACACACTTGATTGTTGAGCAGGTTTCCCCCTTTTTTCCCCCTAACTAATGCTCTATAATTATAAAAGAAGAAGGCTGTGCATAGACAAACTGCATAGGATAATTACAACTTTGTCTAGGGATTACTGTGCCTGACTAGCAACAAGTTGCCAAGATTATGGACGGGGCTAGCTTCCTTTTTTATGGCGCGATCCCACAATTGCCGAGGAGGCGCAGACCCGTAACTAAGGCGTAGGGCCAAACGGTCTAACTGGCTGTGACTGCCGAAAGAATGTAACGTTGGCCAGCCTTTGCGGGAGGCCCGAAAAGACGTACGTAGGTAGGCCCGCCCAGGGCGACAAAACAGCCGCTGACGCATCGGCCGGTAGCTTCTATCCGTGGAACCCACAAGCATGATAAATACTGGCTGATCTCGCGTCGCCAGAGGTCCCGCAGTCTAGAACTATAAGCCCATAATAGAGCGGACGCTGGCGACGCGAGACCAGGTACAAGTGCAACTGTTGGGATGAGCCTATCCGTTTAAGCTTATCCAAGATTGCCAGCCGCAGACAGAAAACCTAGTTAGTTAAACCCAGCAAAGTCTTCTAGAAACTGCCAAGACACTGTGGAAGGTGCGATGGAGCCAAGATACCAATCAGTAAAATTGGACGACACTGCTGGGCCCGGGCGGATTAGACTTCTTACCAACAAGCTGCAGCCAAGCATGCCATGCCCACGACTGATATTAACCAGTCCCCCCTGCTTTGGCTGCCAACCATACAGAAACAAGCCTGTGGAGAGCAAGACCACACGTGGTGCGGCTGGCGGTCCAGCGGAACGCTTCATATTGGAAACCCCCCAGTACAACATGTCCATGACTCGACCACCTAGCTGCGCGGCAATGGTGTTACCAGGGAGTCAAAGAACTAGCTAGAACAATAAATAGTGCAGACCGCGCGTTCACTTTGATGACCATGTCGCTCAATTTAGAAAATTTCAATCATTGATCGGATCGAGCAGCGTGATCCAGATGAACATGCATTAGAAACAGTCATGACTTGCATGAAAGGATGCGTCAAGAGCAAAGTGAGTGATCGCAAGAGCAATGCTTGCCATACATAGTCTGAGAGGACCATACGCTTGCATTCACATAATAGAAGGCCATGGCTGTGATTCTTCGCAGTTTGGTGGCGTTTCCTGCGAGCAAAGTTACATGATGCGTCCGCGGCGGAAAGAAGGCTCCAACGATTAAAAGGAGAATACCGTCGCATATCGACGCGATCCAGAGTATCCAGCGCCAATTCACCTCGTGCATGAATTTAATCACGCCACCCAGTATTGACCCAAGTCGCTGGTCCCATCGCAGCCGAGATAATGTACTTTGTAAGACCGTCCAGGTTCCTCTAACCTCCACATATCGGTCAGCACAGGGCAAGAGAAGACAAACTTTATTTACACTTCCGAAGAAGCCGTTTGTTACGCAAAAGACAATCGTCGCTTTCTTTCTTTTCTTTTTTTTTTCTTTTTTTTTTTTTGCCTTTATTTACCTTGAACTGAAGCCAGCCGCCGCGACCCGGAGCAAGCAGTACGTGACGGTGCACCTAAGCCACATGAGACGACGACGAAAGGCTTCTGTGTAGGAGCCGATATCGGGACTTAACCAAAGACAAAGGTGAGGAGCATGTACATGCCCATGATAATCTGGCTCGGCAGAGCTTACGTGCAGATCGTGTTCGATCGTGCCAGGGGCCCGAGACAACATGGCACCCGGCATCAGTGTGATGAGGCCGCCCAGCGAGAGTAGTAGCATGAGAATTAATTTCTAGTTCTTAGACCCTCTGTATAGTCAGGTTCTGGGGACCGTGAGGGCCTTTTTAGGTGACTTGGAAATGTATCGCCAGTACACATAATTTCCAGACTGTTGCTGTCCAGGGGGCACACGTCTATATCAACGCCTATTATACGTAAAATATATTTAGGGATTCGTCGTTGATGTAGTGTATATACTGTCATCCCTCGGTATTTTCCGCCCGAGTTTCTAGAAGGTTGGAAATTTCAGCTATGACTTCAAGATAAGGCGCGGCTGTCTGCTCGACGTCTGGCGTTGGAGCGACCCGCTTCACGCTATTATAAGTAGATGGATAACAATCGGAAAACCGGAAAAAGACTGCTAACACAAATATTGGTAACTGTTAGGGGGGGGGTTAAGGATTACGCGTGCTCATATACCAGCCACGCTATAATACAATGCGGTCCGCACCTGTAAATACGATTGTAGACGTGCCTTGACGATATAAATAACTACATCACTCTTATTACTTGTATCAGTTAGACTTCTAATAATAATTTCGCTTCGAAACTATTCACGTGAGGGCTGCCTGATTTATTCCTTTGATGTATATGTCGGCTTGACTGCTTGGCATCAAGTTACATGGAAGCAGCCATGAAGCCGATCCTGCTGGGGTTTAGCTATAACAACGACGCTCCGCCAGGCTATTAGTTAGACACTCGGTCCCTTATGTTATCCGACCGTCCAAGTGCTGAGTTCCTGGCAGGGGGGGAGGGGGGCAAAAAAAAGCCGCCAGTCGCTCTTGTATTATGTGTTTTTGATCACAAGTACGGATTACGCACTAGAAGAAGCTAACAAGTACTTTGAAAGATAGAGGAGAGATACTAAATCAATTTTGAGTCTTTCTTGATTATTTTTATTGTATCAGCCTATTTAGCTTATCAAGATCAAAAAGGCATTCTGGAAGTGAGCTACCTTCCAAGAACCGGCCAGTCTTTTGTCCTCAACCCCACATGGCTTGCTGGCTGACTTATTAGACATTTATGCATGACCACTCTGGTAACTAGACCATAAATAGTTACGGATTATGCCCAGTACACGTAACGATGTGTGGCGGACTTTCACGCGTTTTTGCTACCCCGAAGCAACTAGTTGACATCGCTGCGCCAGCAGTACCAAGGTACATGGCTATTTATTATCTTGTCTAGTTGCAATTCGCAGTAAAAGGATATTTCATTTGGTAATTGATTGATATATTCAGTGAGTTAATCTCCTATATCCCAAGTCGCTGGAGGAAGCAGCAGATTAGTCCACGAGTGCATTCGACCTCAACCCTAACCCAATGACACACACGGCCTATCAGGCAATCCTCTCTGCCTGCTGTTCTGCATTATGCGAATGATTTTAGTTAGTCCTTAAGAGGAAATAATAGCTCACTTATTAAATCTTTCGCCATGTCTTCTTCAAGAATCAGTTGTCTCAGCGGTGCCTTGGAAAGACTTGAGACGCTTATATCGCATATTTTGAAATGCGTGTAATGCTAGACTGAGCGTAAAGCTACATCAAAATCTTTCTTGCCCGCGGTGCAAGGACATACTATACTGCCATAGCTGCTCCGTCGTCCATTGCCCGCGCCGTTCCTCCTTGTGCGCCCGTAAATAGCTTGGGGGTGCGTAAAATCACCCACGAGAGCGATTTGTCTATCCTTACTTATACATGTTTACAATGGGTCATGATACTCGCCGTCTCGTCCTATATTATATCTTATGCGGACTTGCTTACGAGGCGAGGGCGAATGGGATCCCAGTATTTAATTTTGTCGTACGACTTTCTTTTCCTGTGCGAGGGAAGTTGGAACAAAAGTCACGGGGTTGTATATAAGGGCTCATGAGCAGTTTTCGCCACCCTTTAGCATTGGGCAGAGAAAATAGACATTGTGGCCGATCTAGTTAGTTAGCCCGTGAACATGTCCCTGTTGCAGCAGATTATTGTCGTCTTTACGTCTTTCAATACTCTCTTGCTGTGAAACCCATTCTGGAATCACTCGCGACTAGACGTGCTTAGTTACAGGCAATACACGAGCGCAAAGTGCCATCCTTTGCAAGATAATCGTCGGCCGCAACCACAACGACGGCCTTTAACTCCTCTCCGGACTCAAGTAGAATGCCTTTTACCTCTGGTGGCGCTGTGATGAAAGTGTCATTATTAAATCTGATATCTTACTTGAAGAGGTTTGAGTCAGACGACACACAGTGAGGAACCTACCGAACTGATAAAGATTGTGGGTATCACGACGTTCAGCGGTGTCGCGAGGGTTGCAAGGGAACTTTGCTTATATGGTCGGCTGAGAAGCAGTTGAGATTCGCCATTCTGATCGCAGCCTCTTTTCACCATTACACGTGATTAATCTTGAGCAGCGTCTCTCGTCTTGTATAACAAATATTTACAATTGACTTACCGAGTCCAGATGGCCCACCGAAGCCCATCAACATTTCATCGATCCACTTACAAGACAGCATAAAAGGTCCGTCGCGGTCCGAAGGCTCTTTTATCAAAGCTACATACTTTGAAGATGACACCGCATAATTGTACTTTTTGATAGTTAGGCTGACATGCTATTCATGACTGTCCTCGAGGTGTAGAGAAAGTAGTGGCGACTATTTTGAAAACATGGACACAAGCCCAACCAAGTAACGAATTTAAATCTCGTCCACGTCACCGTTCTCTCTGTTAAACATTTGAGGATATCAGAATTGGCTACGAGGGACTTGGCATTTCATTGGATGGCTCCATGTTATTGCTTGGAAACGCATTTGGTCAAGTCGTCTGCATACATTCGAGTAGTTGGAACCCAGCAGACTTGCATGCTAAGACTAGAAGCATCTCCTTTGGAGCTCAAAGCCGTGCTCAGAACTAAGCCGACTGTCAAGGTAGATGAAAGAATGATGATTGAATCTGCTAGCTGGCTTGGAAAGATGCTATTCTTGTACATCAATTTTCCGCTTTTCTCTCGGCTTTCCTCCGAATTACTTGGGCCAGCTGCTTTTTATCCAGAAGCCACATCTGTGGTAGTAATACCTCTACAGACAGACCTTGCTGTATCGTCCGCACCACACTTTTCGCGTATATCGCCAGGCTCGTACCTCGAAATTTCGCGGAACGCCAAGTCGGCCATTCATTCGTCAGCAACGACAGTGGCGGGGGCAATATTTCGGCAGACTGACATCAACGTGTTGTCCGCACCACACTTGTCACGTATACTCGCAACCGACCGCCCAGGCAGTTTGGCGTTCTGTACCGAGACGTCGAGAGCGTTGCTACCGATGATATCACCACAAAAGTTGCGCTTGTCGTTATCATCTCCCTCAAAAACGTCCTCAATAGTGATCCGGCAGGCGGCAACGACATCGGTACTAGGGGAGACAGTAGCATCGGCCGTCAAGCTAGCACAAGCAACAGCGGCGATGATAAGGTACTTTATCTTGTTGAGTTTGTCGGTGGTTCTGGTCTGAACACGGCTATTATACAAGTACATACAGCTACTTGTACTCTGAGGAACAAAGGTTAGAGAGAAGAAAGAATAATTTGATTACGGCAATGCGCGCCCTATTCAACACAGCCTTCAATTATCGGCTAGAAGCCATGAGCAAGACTAGATTGCAACCGCGCTACGCCAACATGCACTTAGACCGCGCCTGTGGCGGCAGATAGCAGCTCCACATCTCCTCCCAGATGCGCCAAGTTCTAGTTAGAATGATCAAGTATCGCCGGCAGGTCCGCTTAGCGCTCCCCGTTTTGGATCTCTGGAGAGACGTTTCAGGGGGCTTCACCAGGCAACGTGGAAAGCTATGGGGGTATCGAGCCACAGAGGCTACAACAGCCCGACTACGAGTATGTCATATTCAAGCACTTTCGATTATTGGTTAGTGGTGCAGCAAGGCCAGCGCAATTGAGCCGAGGTATATCATCATGCATTGATTCGTACAGTCCTTGTACACATATATAGCTGAAGCGCGGTCTGCGTGCTCGACCGCTTCGTAATCCAGTGCAAACCTGAGCCTCAGCTGCAGTTGGCAATGCGCCACCGTATCAAAAGAGTACAAACGTAAGTCAGTCGGATGATAGGGATGCTAGATATATGGTTGGACAGCCCGGTCCCTTTCACCTCTAATGGAACGCAGGCCAAGTCCTCCAGGTCTACTGCACAACAGGCTTCAATACTAAACCCAAGTGGTCTGACTGAATGCTCCGGCAGGCAATTACAGCGACTTTCAATCTTTGCTCGGTATAACGGACAGGTGGCTATCATATAGATCAAGGCTGCAGACCCTCACCGTGGATGAGTGGCCACAATATTGAAGTCAATGGCAATCTCCATCGAACTCCGCCCGATATTCCAACATCACTAAGCCTGAGCTTTTATTAGGTTACGTTTTTACGGCGAAGACTATATAAATCAATCCTTGACTCTCGTTGCTGGTGAGCCGTTTATGACAGGAAACGTGCGTAGGTTTATGTCATGACGCAAGTATGAATCTGACTTTAGGGCTATCATTTCAGGGCTTTCCATATACTACCACGCTCAGGGCCCTAATCACAAGTGTTGGGCGATTATCGTGTTCACATTCAATACACACCATGGAGTAATGGAAGAGAAAACCTGTTTATTGTTCAGTATTCTATCCTATAGACCGCGGCATCTAGTATAGTAGGCTCTCAACCAAAAAAAAGGGGGATTCTTGTCCTAAAATACATAATCCACAGTGGGTATAAAATTCCAAATGCATTGTCCTTGACCTCTATTCTATGAGTTCGATAACAAGTCTTGGTGCGGGAACAAAGATGTGTAGTATTGAGGCGTAATTGCAGATGCGATGCGTACTAGTGTCAAACATGACCAGCCTTTTTCGCACATGGCATTGCTTGGCCCAGGCGCGCTTGATTCAAGGCGAGCGGGGAGGAAGCTAATGCAGCAAGTCGACAGCATTCTGTGTGCCAATTACTGAATACCAAATCACAGCGCAGCCGCACCAAACGCGGCCATGGCGACAGCAGCAAAGAGGACACCAGTCTCGCGAGCCGCAGCGTTGGCCGACTGAGACGAGCTGGTCGTAGCGCTGCGACTCGCGGAGCCCGAAGCAGCCGACGAGCGAGCCGAGGTGGTGGCGGACGAAGTTCCCGATGCAGCCGCCGAGGGAGAGTTTGTGCTGGACCTTGTTGGGTTGGTGCTTGTCACGACCGCGTTGCCGGAAGCCGACGTCGTGGTAGCAGCAGCAGTTGCAGCGCTGCTGGGCTGCCCACCCGTGCAGGCCACGATAGCGGTAGTCTCAAGAGCCGGGATCTTGGATTCCGACGGCCAGGCAGGGCAGGCGCTGACGGCGTCGACGATGCTCGTGTACCAGACGCTCGCGTCAGAGTTGAAGCTGGAAGCAGCCGCGGTCAGCGAGCTCGGGACGCAGTCGCCTGTGGCAACTGAGAGCGCGGCCGGTACCGTGGGGATCGCCTCTGCGAGCGCCATGATGCTGATGAAGCAGCCAAGAGAGCCTTCATCAGTCGTCTGCTGTCGTCCGTCAAGCTGGTTTGCCGCGGCAGTGGTGGCGAGTCCAACAAGGGACAGGGCGGAGAGGGCATTGACACGCATCGTGAGGATCGGGAGGGCTGGAAAGGAGAGACTGGGTGAGTAAGAAGGACTGGAAAGGACAAGTTGAATGCCGAGCAAAAGGGGAATAGAATAGCCTACTGAGCAATAGGGCCACTCCTACCTCTATATATTAGCAATCCATACGAGGATCCATACCTAGTACTAGTCCTAAATAAATAGTATCTCGACTAATTATTTATGTAGCCTCCTACTGGCGGCATATGGCGGGACCCTGAAGAGATTGTGATTTAAACCTTATCCACTTTCTGATACTAGTTATAGAGTATAAAGTGTCAAAGTGTTAGGCAAAGTTCCATCTCCCTACTAAGCCTTTTTTACACACTAATAATAGAAATAGAAGTATTCGTATACATATGCATCTGGAGACGCAAGTCATCGGAAGGCATACGTCGTAGTTATACTGTAGTCTGCAACCCCTGAAGATCGTGATAGTAACACATCGCCCCACGGCATCACGCTAACCATCTAACAAAAAGGTACTTCATTCAACTTATAGATCGTGCATCAATTAAAGTATTTGCAAGTTGCCTGGTGACACTGCCTAAAAAAGCGGGCCAAAGGACCATGTTTCAGGGGTTGCAGAGTGTTACTTGAATTAATTACCGAATCCAGATTAGTTAGCAGCACATCGTACGCTGCATAAGGCTTTGGTTTGGATGGCATGTTAACTTAGGAGGCGCGGAAAATAATTCAACCCACAATCGTAATCATTCGCCGACATCACAAAACTATAATCACGATCCGGCGTCTAAACTATGCCGCGCTACCCAGCCGTTTGCACCTGGCTAACCGCTATTGCTGATGAGATCGAGCCTACAGCGATAGTTAGACAAAAGCGACCGTGCAAAAGACGAGCGCGAACCCGAAAGCGACGCTGACTGAGCCCACCGACTGAGCCCACCCACTCCGGAAACTTCAGAGCGGCATTAGTAGTGGTTGTGGCATGACCTGGCCGCGTCAGCGCAGTCTCCCAAAGCGTAGCTGTCGTGAAAGCGTCATTGTTGCTGGCCATGAGTCCACCCAAGCCCGTCGAGCAAATCATCGACGGTTCAGAGCCCCGCGTAGCTAATCAAGCTGTTCTTGACCATCCTCTCGGTCGTAGTATCAAGCATCGGAGAAATCGGGACACAGTTCGCCATCAACGATGTAACGCCTTGAGCGTGGCGTCAAAGGAGTCATACGGTGTGCACAGAAAATCTTTCTTGCATAAGTTGGTGATCCTAGAGCGATCGTCGGGCTGATACCGATGCAGAAGCAACCCCACCCAATTCCAGTTTCTTTGCTTTTTGTCAGTTTCAAGTCGCAGTCGTCGGTTGGACCTGAGCTAGCGACCCTAGCCGTGTGGTGAGTGAATAATCTCCCAGAGTTGAAACGCGAACACGTCAGTGAAATATTTCACCTGTCCGTCTTATCAGTTCCCGCCCACGCCTTTGGCGTCGTGGACCTACTGAGAAGGGGTAAAGAGGAACCTGATATCACCAGATAGCGTCTGAATCACAGTGTCCAATGATCCTCGATGATCTAAACAGTATGACGATATTGGCAAGACAGCTTGATTGTGCCATGGTTTGGATGGATCTACGATGATGCTGTCGGCAAGAGCCGAAAGATGCCATAGCAGCCGCAGACCATCGTGTTCTTGTGATTACTGCAGTTTGCGCGCCGCCATCTTTTAGCGCGCTCGTAGGCGTCGCCGTTTCCCCCGAGATGGACGCTGCTGGACCTTTTGCCTCTACCTCTTAGCTTCAGGCGGATTGAGTTTGCGCCAAAGCCGAGCATAATGGTTCTCCTGATCTATCTGGGCGAAATGTTTGAGACACTCCTCCTCATGCTGCCAATATTCTTCCGTCTCTATCGTGCGGCGGTGTTTCTCAAGCTCTTCTGAATCAAGTCCCTGACGAGCAAAGCGTCGTTTATAGAGTTGTGTCACTTTTTGCCAGTCAATGTTGTCGGTGTTGACGGTGTTGTCGGTGTTGACGGTGTTGTCGGTGTTGACGGTGTTGTCGGTGTTGACGGTGTTGTCGGTGTTGACGGTGTTGTCGGTGTTGTCGGTGTTGACGGTGTTGTCGGTGTTGTCGGTGTTGTCGGCGCTATCCGTAGTGCATTGCTTTAAAAGTTGGTCAAATACCACGTTGGCAAAAACGGTTTTTAAATGAATCGCCTCTTGCTTCCAATAGTCGCTGCTTTTGATAGTCGAGCGTCGTTCGGTGATTGATTTCGTATCGAGTGTGTCATGCTTCATCGAGCAAAAACATTTTGACGAGTGCGTGGCTTCGTAGCGAAACTGAGCTTCAGGTGTGATTTCCCGGAGGCGATCCGCCACGGCATTAAGGTCTGTTGATATTGAAAAATCATCAATGGGCGTGTTCATTTTGGTGAAGCGAACGGCAAATTCTCTGAAGCGCTTGCTTTGGGCAGGACGCAAGTTCTGACGCGAGGAAACCCTGACACTAAGACGCGTGATCACGTGATCATAGCGCCTGTCACCACCTTCTGCACCTATACATGCACCACGCCGTGGTCTAACTAGGAACGACTTCGTATCTGTTATAAGTCAAGATGAAATAGAACACAACAACCAAGAAGACAAATGGCTGATTAGTGTAGTGGCTATCACGTATCGTTAACACCGATAAAGTCGTAGGTTCGAATCCTCCATCGGTCAGTCTTCAGTGGGTTTCCAGCTCAATTAAGCTGATCAAGTATCAATAATAATCTGGTCCTGCATATCGGCCCTCGCAAAGGTCATGATGCTCAGTGCTCATCTTTTTTTAGCGGGACTTTTTTAAATTTCGCTTTTATACGAATATAGAAATACAAGATAGACTAACTCCACTTAAGCTCTACTTTTTATATAGTAAATTAGTAACTAATTTAACTACTTAATTATTTACTACCTATAAGAGCTAACTTAAGATAATATAATAGCTAAGTAGAGAACAGAGATTTTTAGGTATAAGATAATTGATTCAGTCTGATCTCTAGAAACATTGAAAAATGTTTACTTTGTTAAGACTAGGAGGCTAAACATATCTACTAATAGGTACTACCGAAGGAAGAATATAATACAAGGTTATGTAATGACCTGATCTATGAGGCTGCAAGCATGAGCCCTCATGATGGAATTTTCAACTAATAAACATAACACACTTTTCAAGAACAATGGCTTGCCTGACCCACGTGACTGACCCTGATCAAGCTTCGTAAATTGGAATGCGCCTTCAGCTCGAGCCGTCAACCGATGACGCGCCAAATCACCTCGTGCCTGACGTGCCGCCGTCGCAAGGTGCGCTGCGACCGGCGGGCACCTGTATGCAGTGTCTGTCAACGGGGAAATCACATGTGCAACTACCAGGCACCCAACCTGACGAGACTCAGTCCTGACACTCCCTCTGGCCCCTGGGCTGCGCGAAGCCAAGGGTACTCCTCGACTCTGCGGTATCAGGGATCAGGCGGGACGAAGCATGACTCCTATGGTTCCGTGACCTCGACACCGGCAAGCGGCACCGGCTCTCCTTCCGCTGTGCACACGTTATCTGCCAGCAGAGGGGTGCCCGCGCATCGCAATGGTAGTACACTGCTCCTGCAAGACGAGTGCTTCCCCCTCGCGTCGCCTCAGCATTGGGCCTCCACGGTTAAGCCGACCAAGGCCGCCAACTCCATCGAATCTGAGGCACACCCCGCCTCGCCAGTCATGGACGAGGCCACGCGAGACGTACTGATGAACCTTGACAGTGTCCCGCAACGGTTCGGCGACGGCCAACGATCCGGTGCCGTCCCCAATCTGCCGCTACCGTACACCACAATCCCCCCGGGCCACCCTTCATTCACCTACGCGCTGATGGGCTCCCGCTCAGACCACGACGACAGGAACCTCGCGCCGTACTACCCGCACAGCGTTACCGAGTGCCAATTTCTTCTCGACGTCTTCATCTCCAACGTCGAAGCTGTCATCTGCCTCTTGCATGAGCCCACACTACGGCAAGCATTCGACGCGCACCTGGCACAGCAAGAGCTGTACGCACCAGCCGCCGCGATGCCGACCGGCCAAGGCTCAGACGAGGCCGGCCACTTTGAGCCATTGATGTTTGGCATCTTCTTCTCTGCCATTTATAGCATGGACACGGCCCAAGTACGCGACATTTTTGGTGCAACCAAGACGGACATGTTGAAGAGATTTGAAAGCGCCTTAATCTCAGCACTGGATAAGGAGTCTTTTACTTCCAGCTTGGCGATCCCGGTTCTTCAAGCCTTTGTACTTTTTCTGGTATGCCTCCTCCTATATTTCGTTTGCCCAAGTTGGTACAAAGCCAATGAACTGACATAAATAGACGTGCCGCTGTCGCGATGATGAGATGCAGCAAATCTGGACCCTCGTCGGACTTGCTGTTCGCATGGCGCAGACTCTCGGCCTCCATCAAGAGCCTACTGGCTTCTCCTTCGGCGCCATGGACGCCATTCAAGTCGAAATTCGCCGGAGATTGTGGTATCAGATATTTTACCTTGATGTCCGCACGGCCGTCTCGCAGGGTCTGCCGCCCGTAATCACCACCGGATCCTACACCACGAGGCTACCGTCAAACGTCGACGACAATGACCTTATGCCTGGCCAGCCGCCACTGCCAGACCATTACGACCCGCGAAAGTTTACCACCATGACCATCCAGCTGGTGCGCCTGCACGGAGTGACGAGCATGCAGAAACTGCTTCACATGCTGCCCTGCGACGCACCCGTGCCGGAGCCCGAGCCAGGTACCTACCAGCCGGCCGATGGTCAGTTGGCGGCCGCAGAAGAACAGGAAATGCGCGTGCTCATCGAGGCAACACTGGAGAAGAGCCAGATGCTGTACCTGCGATACTGTGATTCGCGCATCCCGCTGCACAGACTGACCCTGGTTCTTTCCAACCACATCAAGTGGAAGTTTTGGATTTATTATTACTACCAAGTCCCTCACGGTCAGCGAGTGTCGTTGGCACCAGCCCAGAAATCCTTGTACGTGGAAAGGTTATTGTCTCTTATGTTTGTCCCTTGCTAACCAATCGAACAGAATCTTTTCCCAGTCCCTCAATCTGCTGGACTCGTACGTCAGCATGAAAAAGGACACGGGACTCAACCCCTATCGCTGGATGATTGACGGCCATTTTGGTCTGCACGCCGCGTCGTACGTTATTTCTGTCCTCGAGGATACGCAGAGCAACGCTACTCTTGACCCGGACCTCTCTCACCGAGGCAAGCAGCTGCTCCAGAGCATTCAGAACCTCAGCACCGACACAGAGAGTAAATTAAGCTCTTTGATTAATCAAACGGCCCAGAATCTCATGGCGCGCACGTCTGCGGAACCCGAGTACGCCGCGGCGCCGGTGATGGATGCCACTCTTCTCCCTGCCGCGGACATGTCATCAAATCTGGACGATTGGGTGAATTATTTAAACGATACCATCTAGCTATATACTCTAAAAAAAAAAAAAAGACAAACCCGACACGAAAAAACGAGCAGCAAAATCTCTATCCCGCCATGGCTCCAAGTCGGCTCAGCGGCGCAGAAATGGGCAGCGTGTTGTTGGCCTCGTACACCAACCTCGCAATGCGCCCCTTGGTCTCGGCAAAGCAGTGCTGCCATGCAAACATGCGCAGGGAGCTACCCGCCGTCCCAACCTCATCCGCTTCACCATGCGAGGCAGCCCAGCACGCGGCCAGCCCTGGGAACGCACGGTCCATGCACCCGGCGACGCGCTCATTGTCCACCGCCACGGTTTCATCATTTTGCTTCTCCTTGCCGCTGCTATCAAACGTGTAGTGCCTGTGGTGACCGAAAAAGGACAGCGCCAGACGGTCCGGGTCGTGAGCGAGGAAGCGCGCGACGTGTGAATCATTGTCGGCGCAACTGCCGTCGCCCTCGTTATGTCGCTCGCTGGTGTGGGCGACACGCATGTAGTCCTCGTAGCCGCCGTTGATGCTATTGCCTGTCACGATGACATATGGACGTCCCTGCCCCTGCTCGCTGAGGAGCCAGTCCTGGTCGACGCGCTCCATGGTCCAGCTGACTTGCTGTCGGAGCGGACGGCAATGCTCCGGGACGCCGCTCTCGGCACCGGCGTCGGTGCTCTCGAGATGAAACGTGGCCAGAAAGAAATTGGAGTGGTAGCCTGCTTCCATTGTTAGCAAGGTAAACTTCATCTTCCTTTTCGGGCAGAAAAGATACTTGCCGTGGTCACAAAAGTATCGGTCCACGAAAATGAGAGAGTAGCCGTCCCTGGCCCACAGCTCTCGAATGGCCAGCCAGCCAACGTACGTCGACACACAGCTGACACTCTTGGACGACGTCTTGAATGTATCCACCATTAGACTTGGGAGGTGTTAGCTTGACCACGGTGCTGGTTGTGTCCATTGACCCAGGACTACTTGAAGATGGAGATATTACTTACCTTCCCAGACTGGGAGACGCCGCCGAGTACTTTGCCGTGTGGCACAGCCAGGCGCAGCTCAGCTCCGACATCCACGTCTGCAGCGCACCAAACTCGAGAATAACGCGCCGCGTCGCCTTGGAGTACTTGTAGTCGGGCGTGGCCCGGTTCCACACGTCGGCCACCATGGCGTCGCCGATCCGGATCGCCTCTTCTGGGTACAGCCGGCCGCCCACACCGCCGGCAAAGCGGCCAAACGTCTTGTACTTGGAGAGTGTGAAGCAGAATACGAGGAAGCGGACGGCCATCTTAGCGTCGAGCGCGTCCCATGCGGCCGCCGGATCGGGCCCCTCGAGGAGCGGCGACATGTACGACTTGGGTGACGTTGCGTTGGCCTGTTCCTTATACCCGCTTCTCTTGCAGCTGGACGTGGACACTTCATCGCTATCGAGGATGTCGAGGGCTTCTGCGAAGTGGACGCTCAGAGGCGTTTGGGAGCCGGCATCGGAAACCCGTGACGAGGGCGCCGAGTCGACGTCTGAAATCTCGGACGGGAAAGAGGACTCTGTGAGTCCCTCGAAAGCCGTCCCCTCCGAGTCCGGGGTGCTCAGGGAAAAGGGGGGGTCTTTTTCATGCTCATGCGCTGGCTCAAGCTTGTATACGTTGGTGAGCGGGTGCGCGCTGCGCTGATACAAGGCGTTGACTCGACGATCCAGGTCAGGCTCGCTCCAACCCAGGTTGCTCAGGATGCCCGCCGGCGTGTCCTCTGTCGCGCCAATGCCCAGCTTGGCCGGGTGAATGCGCTTGATGGTGAGGTCAGCGAGTGTGTCTCTGGCCTTGTCGCGCACAGCGGTGAGCCGCTCAATGTACTCGTCCAGCCAAGTGGCTCTGCTGCTCTCAGACGCCCACTGCCTGTGGTCCCGCGTCAGGTCGAGGAGCATGGCAGCGCGGACCTGGCACGACGTGTCGCCGACGTGAGCGTCAAACGCGGCGAAGCCCACGCTGTCGACGTCGGGGTTCTGGGAGAAGAGGAGGTCACGGTAGAGGGAAAGGGCGTCGACGGCGTCGGACGAGGCGCGGACAATGTCCGTGTACACCAGGCCGTAGTTGTTTCGTAGGCGCAGGCCCTGGGACGCCGTGGTGGCTGGAAACAGAAAGGAAGTCATGTTTTCCCTCTTCTTTTGTGTGTGCTTGTTGAGTCTCTCGGCGTTCTGTGCCTTGAAGTGAGGGAGAGGAATTTGAGTAAGGGCTCTTGAAAGAGAAGGTTATATACGTTTTGCCGGCCTCCTCTTTTTGAAAAGTATTCTCATTATTTCTCACACCTATTTTCATTACTTGATTCGTCTGGTTTCGGTCTATTTTTGTAGCTATTTGCCGTTTTATAAAATCCGCACTTATGCCGCGCTAAAACCTCACTCTGGTAGCTGAAAGGATAGGTGTGTGGGAAAACAGAGAGAAGACTGACATGAAAAACAATGGCCAATAACCGATAGGACTTGGTAATAGCCCGTCGTATCTACGGAGTAGTCAGCACTGCCCTGTCGGACCAGCCGCGGTCGGCGGCCGATACCCGTGAATCACGCCATCTCCCCTCATGTTCATCTCGGCACGTCACGCCGGGCGGCCTCGGCCGTTGCAAACGCCAACGGCCTTTGGGCCGAAGCGTTCGGTCCCTGCCGAGTTTGATCAGATAATGGGTGGATTCTTTGGGGGCTGTTCGAATGCGAGGCTCCACGTTGCGGTTACGCCACAAGTGTCCAGCCAATGTTTTGCTGCCAAAGTCAACATAAGCCGCAAACAAGCTCGGAAAGCGGCTCAAGAAGGAAAGGAATGAATGAAGAAGATGGGACCATAGCGAAGAGAAGACATGTTGACAAGGGCTGCGAAAGGCGGGTGGCGCATCCAAGTTGATGATTGACTTTGGGCTCGTGAGAAACTCTTGAGACTGAGCGACGTGCCCCGTGTCGTCGGATCTAGTTTTGCACGCGTTGGCCGTCCATGACAAGATTCCAAGCGAAGCCTCCATCTGATAAATAGTGAGGTCGAAAAGTAAGTTGGCCAACACAGACCAGGCAAGTCTTTGACCGTTGCACTCTGCCAAAGGACGCATGTAAGGGAGCCGGATCAAAGTGGAGAGGCTGAAATAAACTGGAAACAAGAATAGATTAAAAAAAGCCATAAGCTTAACTATGGAGAAGCGTTGCAGCCACTTCAGCCGCTCTTACTCATGTGAGACGACGACGCATGGGACGAAAGACGAGATTGAAAAGTTTTTTTTCTTTGTTTTCTGTTGGCATGTTTGTTTATAGTAACTGCGTATCCTTAATCATCTTGGCGGTGGAATCTTGGCGGTGGAATATTGGTAGTGGAATATTGAACAGTGGAATATTGGCAGCGGAACCTTGGCAGTGGAATTCTGGCAAACCGCTTCGCAAAAGAAGAAGAAGAAGAACGTTACTCCCAGTTGAGCAAGACAACTTTACCCCCAAGATTCTACACAAAGTCAAGCCAACACAACTCATACAACTCATATCTTGATTGTTTGCAAGATGGACTCTGTTGCGATGGACATTACTCCTATGCTGGCCAGAATGCCCTTCAAGGGTGTCTTGGCCGTCGTTGTGGCTCTTACACTCGTCGTCGTCTCCATGCTCACCAACAACAACAATAAGGCAAGTCTATGCAATTGGCTCCCCGTAGTTACTGTCGCGCTCCAAAACTGACCAAACTCACAGACCCGAAAGCCTTTTACCGACGCCAACGGCCGCAAGGTCAAGATGCTCAAAGAGAATACTCGCTATACGCGATTTTCTCACGGGTATGTTGCCCAGACGCCGCGCAGGGTGAGACAACACATGATGAAACGGGAGCTAATCTGACGCCAACAAATACAGACCCCAAGTCTCCGAGGCTGGTCGTGACATTGCCGGCGACGAGCCCTTTCTCATTCGTAATGGTCCTTTCCAGGAGCTCGTCATTAGCCAGCCGGACCAGCTCAAGGAGTTTTGCCGCAAGGATGCCAAAGACCACACCAAGCCCGCCAACATGAACCTCGGCGACGGCTTCGGCCAGTACGTTTCCACTTTCTTCTCTCTAAGAAAAAGAAGGAAATTTCCGCTGACATTTGCCCCCCCTCCGCCCCCCCCCCCCTCAAGACTCCTCGGCGGAGCAGTCGGCGTCCAGGCGGGCAAGAAATGGACCACGATGCGCGCGCACTTTGACCCCGAGTTCTCCCACAAAGCCAGCATGAGCATGGTGCCGCTGTACAGTGCCGAGGCTGTCCGGTGGCTGACCGAACTAGCCCAGCCCTCGTCGTCTTCCTCGTGCTCGTCGACACCGTCCACCGCCGGCGGCTTCGTCCGCAACATTGCCGGGGCATGTCGACTGCTGCCGTTTCGCCTGATTGGTCTGGTCACCTATGGCGAGGCCTTTGACGACAAGGTACAAATCTCCTCAAAAACTACTTTTTTTCATTTCCAACCACGACGTCTGTCTGTACCGTTTTGCTGACATTACAAAAAAAAAAAACAGCTTTACCAGCAGCTGGTGGAGCTGAACGAGGTCCACGACAAGCTCATGCTGGATGCCTTTTTCGGTAAATGGAACGCCTCGAAGCTGTACAACATGCTGCCCACGGCATCGCGTCGCCGCATGCAGAGCTTCCAGCGCACGTGGGAAAGCATCAACGACGCCGTCATCCTCCGTGCCAAGACAGTAAGCCATTTCGTTTCGTCTTTCCTCTTCTCGAGTCCATACCCGACGTCGAGCGAAGCGAGGAAGAAAAGAGGCCAGCGCAGCGTCACCCATTTCCGCTGCGCTCGGCCTTTTCTTTTTCCTCGCTTCGCTCGACGTGGGTGAGGTGGGACTATCTTGACTCGGCTTTGACTCGTCAAGGTGGGTGGGTGAGTGTGTACTGACGTCGAATCACAGGAGGGACTGCGCTGCCCGGCCGAGGTCATCCATCGGGGTGTCGAAGCAGGGGACATGTCGAAGCGTGAAGTAAGTGAAAGCCCCAAAATGGACATGAAGAGATTTTATTTGGCTCACAGAAGACAGTTTCTGCAGACTGTGGACGAGCTTCTATTCACAAACATTGACGTCACGTCCACCGCCGTGGCCTGTCTCTTGCTCAACATTGCCGAAAATCCCGACTTCCAGGAGTCTCTTCGTCAGGAAATGGCACAGATGAAGAGCGATCCGTCGTATGATGTACAGCAGTACATTGCCAAGAGAGATGTTCTTCTTCACTATGCTATTCTGGAGTCTCTTCGTATGCGCCCTGTACTTTGTAAGTCTCTAGCCTTTTGTCTTTTGTCCTCGCTTCTTCTTCTTCTTCTTCTTCTTCTTCTTCTTCTTCTTCTTCTTCTTCTTCTTCTTCTTCTTCTTCTTCTTCTTCTTCTTCTTCTTCTTGCCTCTACTGATCCATCACAACAGGGTTCTCGCTCCCAGAAAAAACTGCCATTGACAAAGAAATCGGCGGCTACTACGTCCCATCCGGCAGCACCGTCGTCATCGACTGGAAGCGCCTCAACACGGCGCCCGTCGTCTGGGGCGACGACAGCGAAATGTTCCGCCCGGAGCGCTTCGCAGGCATGTCGCCGCTGTCGTACCGCCATGCCTTTCTGCGCTTCGGCTTCAGCCGCGAGCGGTGTCTCGGCAAGAACATCTCCGACATTATCCTCAAGACGATTCTCATGGCCACGCTCGAAAGCTACACGCTTACGCCGAGCAAGCACAGCGCGGTCCGCAAGGATCGATTTACCGTTACGCTAGATGACGAGGTCGAGTTTACGCCCATCAAGGCGGTATAGAGTCTGTTTGATGGGCAGGGAATTGGTTGGTGACGCTGCGCTGACTTTTTTTTCTGTCCTCGCTTCGCTCGACGTCGGCCGCGGCGTCGAAAGATGAGACAATAGCTCAAAGTATCAATCAACTAAAATACAACTCTTTCACTGAAACTAGTAGAAAATACCGGTTATAAATGCGATGTGATAGATTTGGTCCTTGAACGAGAATGCATTGCCTCGGCCGACGTCGAGCGCAGCGAGGAAAAAAAAAAGCCAGCGCAGCGTCACCCACCCCCCCGACACATTGGCCAATTTCCTTCCCACTAGCAATCTAATTCGCGCAATAAGAGAATGAATTGGAGGAATTTCTCGGTTCTCTAGCCATACAATTTGAAACGCTAAACTTGTTGAATCGAAACCGCGCACTAGGTATGCACGCTGCTCGTCAACGGGTCTCAGCCGCAATGGTCAGCCCACCATCCAGAGTAATATACCGTGCAGGGTATTCGGATTCCATCATTCCATCATGTATGGAATGAGATGGAGCTCCACCACTCGGACTCGGATGAGTTGATAAAACCGGGATTGAGTTTTTTTTTTTTTTTTTTAAATGATAATAGTAAATGATTATCGTCGAATTCCGTCGCGTGGCAACGCGGCAAGTCTACGCCATGTCTTGTTACAGGACAAATCCCCATCAAATTATCAAGAGAGTAGTTAGTAAGGATCAATGTATTTAGCAAAGAAATACAAAATCATTGAGAAGGTACATTATAAAAGTTCCAGAAATGTCTTCCTATTTATTCTGTTTAAATAGCCGGATAACCCTTATTAAACAGGTAGATACTACTATTAGTTGAGATGGTTAATATACAAGTCAAATATGCTTGTTCGCCCCTTTTCTTCCCCTTTTCCACGAGCAGTTTTTTGTATCCGGTGCCTGTACTTCCTTCTACTTGATGTTCCGAATCGCCTCCATCTCCTTCTTCCAATGCTCCCAGTTGCGCTTCATAAAGACCATGAGAGCACCGCTGAGAATACAGACAAAAAAGGCCATGGTAAAAGTCCATCCGTTACCAATAGCATGGATCAACGGGTCGGCAATGACAGCGGCCACGCAGCCCAGCGTGTTGCGGACGAGGTTGGTGACGGCCACGCCGGTGGTTGTCGAGCCGGGGACAAACTCGGTCATGACGGTCATGGTAACGCTGGAAATGAGCATGAATCCAAATCCAAAAAAGAAATTTGCAACGAGCTAATATTGTCAGAGTAGTGAGCAAAGCGACGAGACAACAGGTCAAAAAAAGGTCCTTACCGGTACGATCCAGAATACATTCTCACGCACCGTCCATCCGTACCACAGCAGGGCGGCGGGGTACATGATCGCGGCGACCCAAAAATTCTCACTTATACGATCCTGCGGATGATAGATGGGCTTCCCCGTGGCGGCGTCCACTCGACCATCCCTCTTCGCACCCCTCTTCATGCAGTGATCTGTCCAGCGGCCGCCGAGGATGGCGCCCGCCGCCGCGCCCACGGAGCTGGGGATATAAGTCAGACCGACAATCATGACGGGCCAGTCGTACGGAGGTCGTGAAAAAACCCCTTGCACGGAGATGTTGAGTAAGTAGTTGCTCGCAAAGGTGATGCTCGTGTAGTACACGACGATGAGGATTGGCACGTAGCGCAGCAGCCGCACCGACAGCATGGGGCTGACGAGGACGCCTACGAGAGCCTTGGCATTGCGCGCGGCACCGTTGCTCTCGTTGTCCTGCTGCTTCTCATCAGCCGCCACCAGAGGCTTGGCGCCGAGCTTGTACTTTGTCGACGTCTCCGGCAGCAACACCACCATGGCGGCCCAGACAGCCACGCCGTAGACGACGAGGAACCACTGGGTGCTGCGCCAGCCCCAGCGACTGTCGAGGGCCGCCCCGACAACGGGCGCCGTCAGCGGTCCGAGCATGGGTCCGAGGGAGAAGATGCCCATGGCCCTGCCGCGGTCCTGCGGCTCCCACAGATCGGCGACGGTGCCGGCCCCGACGGCCTGCACCGAAGCACACGCGCCGCCCGCCAGCAGACGCATGGCGATGAACATGCCGATGCTGGAGCTGACGGCGCAGAGAAGGTTGAAGACGGCGAGCAGCAAAAAGGTCACCAGGTAGACGGTGCGCCGGCCGTACGTCTCGGCCATGCTCGACCACCACAGCGGCGTAATGGCAACGGCGAGGGCATACAGGGCGATGCAGAGGTTGACGACGGTGTGGGGGGTGTGAAAGTATTCGGAAATGGGTTTGAGGACGGCTGTGATGGAATTGGTCAGACTGTGCGTTCTTTATTCAAGTTGTCAGCTACCCACGTCAAGCGAGGCGAGAAGAAGAAAGCCAACAAACCGGCACTCAGGTATAAGAGCATATATATTTTTCTTTATTCCTTCTTTTTAACCGCTGCGCTCGGCCGATTCTTTTTTCTTTCTTTCTTTCTTTCTTTCTTTCTTTCTTTCTCTCTTTTTTTTTTTTCATTTTGCTCGCTTCGTCCGCCACAGAATTGGCAGGGGCAGATGAATTGGGTGCGACTTACGAAGTAAAATGTTGCTCCCTAGCGGCGCAGACAGAGCAGCCAGCGCAACGAGGACTGTCAGTGCCCATTTTGTTGGACGGCTGTACTCTGAGGCATCGCGGATCGTGGGAATGAGGACAAGAGAGGACAGGCAGCCCTTTTGAAAGTCTGTGTCGACTTGCTCTTGCTTTTTTTGCTGCTTTGCTTCTTGTACGAGCTCTTTGATGGCAACCTCTGCGTCTTCACCATGACTCTCGGGCGCATTGGCAAGGGGGCTGCCAGCTTCGTCGCGGGACTGTGCCATGACTTGGTATAAGCAGCCTAGGGGGAATCAACTGATTGTGGAAGTAAACGACTGAAAATACGAATAAAAAAGAAGAAGAAGAAAGTATAGAGAATGGCACTCAGGTAAATTTGCCCAAACTCGGAGATCGAGTTGTTGTTGCTTATATTTGCTGCAACCGACTTTTACCTTATTATTACATGAGCGCCGGCTGTCGCATGTCGAGGGGTTCTAAAAGGGTTTAGCCTCGTACGAAGTGGTTCGGCCGAAATTTATGGGGCTTCCTTATACGAAAAAGACAGCCCGGGCTGTGAGGACCCTCTCCGCGTAGCAGATTCTAGAACGTTACCTACCACTTTATAGGCTACTCTCCTTTGAGGCCACAGATTACCAAAACAAGAGTACTATATAAAGCTTTATAATAAATATAATTAAAATTCTAAAAATATAAAATCTATATTAATAAAGAGTATTACTAGGGATATTCTTATAATATAACTAAGTAGGCCTATATAGCCTAATTTAAGTTATATATTAAGAGTAATTTATATAAAGAGATTAATAAGAAGAATATAAATTTAAAGTATATACCTTATCTAAAATAATCTACTTATAGACTAGAAATTATCTTCCTTTTATCCCTTTGACTGTGGAGGAGGAGTAAGCAGGTAACTTGTAGGGATTCCGTCTAACCAGGTATCTTAAAAAACGCGATACTTTTAGCGGCACAGAAAATGGCCTGTATTAGAGGTACTGTGGCGCATACCAGTACCAGGCTTAACTTCCTTCGCAGGCAAATTAAGATGTGCTGTCTAGTACTTCCTTGTCTCTCTTCCCTATAGATCTCGTGACCAGCTTGCTCCTCCTCCACAGTTAAAGGGATAGTTGATAATTCCTCCTTATCTTTAATAAATTAGATTTTTTCAGTGAACCCGTTTGCAACACTTAGTGCTCGAATATCATTTTCTGCCCACACACTGGTGCCGGATTTAGATTAGTCATTCCTGTTTGCGGCTCGCTTCACCGCATGCAACGACTAGTTATTTATTGCTCTTCTTTTTCCGTACTTCTGCCATTCCACATCCTTCCACTTATTACAACAGATATAGTTATATTTTACTAGGGATATAGGAGTATGTGATTACTTACTTAAGATTTTATAGAGGTACCTTATTTTCGATAGTAATTATATAATTATAAGTATCTTTAAAAATAATACTATATTTAGTTTTTTTTACCTTTTTATTATAAACCCTCCTTAGTACTACTACTATTACTACTACCTCTTATAGAGGCTCTTAATACTTATTAATTTACTTAAGAAATATATTTTTATTATTTTTAATAGTTATATATATATTAAAGATAGATTAATACTTATTTTATACTAATTCTTATTATAATATATACTTATTAGTATTATTATTATTACTATTATTATTATTAATAAGCCTCTTTTAGAGGCTCTTAATACTTATTAATTTACTTAAAAAGTACCTTAACTAGCTAGTTTAGTTTATATTTTTATATAATAAATACTTAAGTAAAGTAATTATATATTTTATTAAGAAAAGTATTTTAATTATAATAAATTTAATTAAATAAAAGGGGTTTATAATAATTTAATAAATAGTATTATTTTAACTAATATTTATAAAACTAGAATATTAATCTTATTATTAATAATTATTTAAGACTTATTATAAAGATTTTAAATAATATTAAAGTCTTATATTTAGTAAAAGGGGTTTTTAATCTTTTAGTATATAATTAATATTAAAGTTTTTATAAAAAAGCTATTTTTCTTATTAAAGGTTATTAAAGTTATAAATAAATATATATAAGGTCTTTACTTAAGATAAAATTAATAAAAATAAACTACTTAAGCTAGTATATATATAAAAGCTTAAAATAATAATTATAATAATAGTTATTATTAACTAGTAATAACTATTATTAAAGGTCTTAAAAGTATTAAATTAAAATGATAGCTTTATTATATTACTTAATTATATATTTAAGAGCCTTTTTTAAGATATAAATAAATAAATTACTAAGCTATTTATAATTAAAATTAGTTATTTAATAATATATTATTATAACTTATTTTTAGTTATAATCTTATTTTTTTATTTAATTACTTATTTAAGATAAATATATAAATATAAAAAGTCTTTAGTTTTAGTTATAAAATAGAGTATTAAATTTAGCTTTAGTTAATATAAAAATAATCTTCTTTTAAATAGCTAATATACTAATATAGTTATTCTTAATAATAAGATTTATAAAGTTATTAGAGTTAAGGTAATTATATAAAAGTACCTTAACTTCCTTTAGCTTTATTATTTATAATAACTATTATAAGTTAAGAGATATTAAAAAGTTAGTAGAATTTATTAAGTTAAGTAAAAACTATTTATAGCTTTTTAAGGTCTTTATATTAATAAGGCCTTAACTAAGGTTAATACTAAAATTCTAATATATTATACTAATAACTTAAAATAAATATATTTTAAAGTAATTTTTTATATATATTATTAAGGTTAATATTATATAAAAATTACTTTTATATCTTTTTATATTAAAAAATAAGTTTAAATAATAATAATATATTAGTTAGATTTAACTACCTCTAGGGTTTACTTATAAGGAATAGTATAAAAGGATAATATCCTTTTATAGTTTTAAATAATAACTTTTTTACCTTTTTTATATCTAATTTCTATTATATACCTTATAATTAAAAGCCTTATATAGCCTTCCTTAGTCTCTAATAATATCTTTACTAAATATAAAGTCTTTAATAATTTAATAAATAGTAATACTATTAATTATTTAAGCCCTTATTTAATATTATACTTTTTTTATAATATAAACCTCTTAATTAAGAGTTAATAAATACTTTATATATATATAATACTCTTAAAAGGACTATACTTTTATTAATATTATAAACTAGTCTAATAATTTTATAGATAGTAGTAGATACTTTATATATTTTAGCTATTTTCTTTTTTAGTAATAATTATAATAATAAGTTTATTTTTATTATATTTAACTTAGTAATAAAAGTTTTATTATTAGAGAATTTAAATTTATTACTAAGTAAAGATTAGACTATTAAGTATTTCTATTTTAATTTCTTAATAATTATTATATATATTTTTATTAATATAATAAATAATTAGATTTAAAAAAAATGATTTATATAATCTCTTTAAGTATTTAAAAAGGAAAAGCCTTAAGTTTTAATAGCTTAACTTTAAATATTTTATATTTAATAATTTAATAATAATATATTTAATAAATAATAAGATTAAGAGATAAATAGTAATTATAAGAACTAACTTTAACTTTATATATTTACTAATTAACTAAGCTTTTATTTATTTTAATATTAATTTAAAATTAATAATTTATCTTTTAAAAGCTATATCTTTAAAGCCTTTACTCTTAAAAGTCTTAATTTTAGTTTTTAATATAAATAATTTAATAATAATTTCTAATATATTTATTATTTTATTTAAGTAGTTTAGTTATTTTATTTTTAATAATTATAATATTATTTAAATAATAAAAAAGCTATAAAAAAAGAGTATTTAAAAAAGGAAAAAGTAATAACTCTAATAATAATAAAATTTAAGCTAAAGCTTTTATTATTTTTAGTAGATAATAAAGAAAAAGAGAAAAAAATAATAATAATAAGTTATTAGTATTAAAATTAATTAAATTAGCTAAATTAAGTAAGTTTAAAAGAGTATATAGATTATAGTATATATATATATATATATATATATATATATATATAAAGAGATACTATAC
>JAAHCF010000492.1:0-28868 GCA_038367545.1 Beauveria asiatica | reverse complement strand
ACCGGCTGCGTCGTCTGGTTTGTTAGGAGAGGTTGAGCCGGAGCGCTTCGGCGGAGACTGCGAGCGCGCTTTCGCTTTGCGTCGAAGGGGCATTATGTTGAGACGAGGTCGGCCGGAGATTTGTTGTAAGGGAGGAAGGCGGGGTGATGGCGACGGCGGGGGTCAGGGAGGCTGTAGACGCATTTGGCTGGGACCCTGTGAGCAGAGGGCGGCACGACAACAGGATCAAAAATGACGAACCTCGTATATGGTCTTTGAAGGAACCAGAAATATGGCAAGGCTTGTGATGCACAATGTGGTAGGTGACGGTTCGCCGCCTCGCGGCGCTTTCCGAGGCTAGACCAGGGACCAGCTCGTCAAACCTCTCGCTTGTGATGAAGGATGGATGGTTGACAGGGAAATCTGCCTGTCTGGCGTTTCCGCCAGCGCGAATGCAATGTCGAACCATGGCCTTTCGTTGATGTTGTCTTGGTCTTGGTTGCTGTCCTTGTTGGCGCTGTCGACGAGGCTGGCGGCATTGACGGTGTTGGCAGTATTGACACTGTTGACGCTGTTGACGCTGTTGACGCTGTTGACGCTGTTGACGTTGTCAACGTTGTCGACGTTGTTGAGCAGTTTTCCGCCGCCTGGATAGTCAAAGCAGAGGGCCAGCTCAGCGCACAAATCGCCAAACGTCACCGTCGGCTCGCGCGGGTTCTGGTAGATACCTTCCAGATACTGTTGGTTGGCAATGGTGAGGATGACGTTCCATCCGCCGGCGCGCACCGGAGCCGTGACCGCGCTCGTCATGTTGACGGTATCGTGCTTGCGATGAATGCCGAGGGATGCATGCTTTTCTGATAAAATATTTGATGAAATCTACACAAGGCGCGTCCGCCGGTGTGAGGGGTGTATTTTGGGTGACTAAGCCAGTTGCCCCTGGTTGGCTGAACAACGGCGGCATGAGTGGCTGGCTCAACAGAGCGCAAGGCGAAAGACGACGAAGAAAAAAAGAGAAGTATTAATACAAGAAGAAAAGATGATGTATAATAGTCAGGCGTGGAGATTTTTGGCGAAGAGAATTGTTGGCTGGCTGACGTAAGTGCTTCAACATACAGTCCATACAGCTCAAGCTATCCGCGGCTCAACATGCTCCCGCACGAGAAATGTCGACTGCGCCGCGACCAACGCCAGGGCAGTGGCTCGGCACGTCGGACACTTCCTTTCGGCTTTCCACCTGCCCCAACAAACGCTGCAAACGACGTGGCCTGCATAGTCAGCGGCCTGGAACTGGTTGCGCATTCGGGGCTGCCTACCGCATGGCGTAAACAGAAGATCGTCCGCGTCGTCGCAGACAGGGCAGTGTCTCCAGTCATACTGCTTCACAAACGTGTTCTGCCGCAGTCAGAGTCGGGCCGTTTGCCTGTCGGCCAAGGAGTGCTGCCTCACCGGTCTGTCCAGGAAATTCTGAATGTCCGCGCAGTCGATGTCGTCGGCCTCGCCCGCCAAGGCGCAGACGAGGCACACGCGCCAGTTGTGCACCCGAAGCAGCGACACGATGTCGGCGCACTCGTCGCAGAGAAGCTGTCTTTGTCAGAACCTCGGCCTGCTTGGGCGTTCGTACCTACATGTCCATGTATGCGGTGTTTCGGCCCGTCGTCGAGAAGTGCTCGGCAGTTGAAGCAGAGCTGCTCGACCCCGGTCAGGTCCACGACTGTCTTGAAGTGGTCCATCTGCGATGCTGTCGCCACGTCGTGCATAGCACAGATCCCTCGCCGCAGTGGCAGCAGAGGGTCGGTCGACTAAAATGCTTTTCCGGCCGTGGCCTTGTCGGGCGAGGAGCCGGAACCTGACGCCCAAGGCAGCGATGCGAATTGCAGGAACGGCATCCGCTCTGGCCACGGTCTATGTCGTCCGTTGTTTCGCGCGGCTAGGTCTGGCCGTGTGTCACCGCACCCAGTCGCCAATGTTCGCCCAACAGACAGCGTCGCCCGACAGACAGCGCCGGGTTGTAGAGGATCCGCTGAACGGCAGAAGCATTCCGAGCCATCCTCGCCACCGGCTGCGCTGTATGTGCAGTGCACCACTTGCAGCGGAGGGCAGCGAGAAACGGCTCGGCACGTGGGATATTTATAGCACGGCTACCGCGCGGCGCCAGAGCGGCGCCCCAGGACGGACACGCGGAAAGGAACAGGCCAACATGACTACACGTCTACTAATAAACCTCGCGAAGCAGTTGCCGTGCGTCATCGTCATCGTGACGACCTTTGTCATCGTGATGAGCAAAACTGCTGACAAGGAAGGCTTCTTCCACTGGACGGCACGGGCTTCGCATGACACGAGACGAGGCTTGGGAGATCTCCTCCAGTCGGCGGGGTCGGATGTGGCCAAGTCGCTGTTCACGTCGGCGCGCATCAGCACATCTCACATTTGCGGCAGCATGGCCGGCCGCGACGAGATATGTATCGCATTCAACGTCTTTGTCTGCATCGCCGCCGCCATCCTCTTCTTCTTGCTGCTCTCGCTCGCGTTTTGCATTGCTGTGGCAGTGATGGCCAGCCCACCCCGCTTTGTGAGCGGGGTCGGCGTCTTTTGCCGGAGGATCGGACTCGCGCTTGTCGTGGTGGGCTTCGCGTTCGCGATGGGCACGCATGAAATCGGCCGACAGCTGCAACAAGCCCTCGGTGGCCAGTTGAAGACCGGGGTAGCATGGGTCGGGGCAGCCGTTACTCTCGTATTTTCCATCCTTGGACTGGCCGTGGAGGCTTACTTCTGGTACCGCGACCGTAGGATGCCTACCTCGCAGGAAGGTGAAGCTCGTTTTGCGGATGAGCGCGACGTTCGGGGCGTGCGGGACGGCGGCGGCTACGCATCGTAAGCTCAGAAGAACTGCAAGTGGTCGGTACGGTGCCGGCTCACAAGATTAGCACTGTGAGACGAAAGGTCTTGGTGGCCAAAATACACCGTAAACATCGATAGAGTAGTATTTTCGGTTTCGCACCCCGTATTGGCGCAAATTGGTGACTGCGATGTCAAGTGTAGAGAACAAGTGTAGAAAAGAGTGACAGACGAACCCGGCGCAAGGTGACTAACTCGTGGGCGTCCCGTGAAGTGGCCGGCGGCGCTGAGACCTTTTCAGCGTGTTGCGCAAGCGTTCCGCCATGCTTCACCCAGATAGTCCCGAGTAAGTGGCTTGCACGTTCCACAGCCTAGAACAGCTGCCACAATTCTTGCTCATTTCAATACACGACACTCGTTAGCTTCTATCTACAGCCAAAAACTACTGCAACAGCACCTACATCCATTACTGCATACTGTCCAGGGTAAATGAAGGCATCAGGAGCTGCATTCCGCCGCCTGTGCTTATGGGTCCTCGGAAAGCCCTTCAGGGTAGGTTGGCTAGTGGAGCGGCATCCGGCTCACGATGCACGACGCGGGTACCGACAAGTAGCCATATTCTACCTTGATAACTTTGAACTGTGTGGCTTCTGGCGACTTGTGGTGAAAACGGGCTCTTCCGTCACGGATGCATTGGTGCTACGGGCGGTCTATTTTGTCCCTCTTGGATGTGCACACCATTCCTCGGTTTCTACGCCAATTCGGGCTGCCTCGTTGGACCTCTAAATATAGCCGGGCCGTGTTCCGCCGCCGATCGTCTATTCCCATTGGCCAAATTTTGTCTTCCTCTAGAGGGTCCACTGCTCCCGTGGAAATTAGCTTGACGCTGAAAAAGCCAAAAATGGGCACGCAAAGCTTCCTAGAACCCTCAGACCGATGAACCCAGTCTAGCCCGATGAAGCTTCGATCCCCGACTTCCAAACCAGTAAAAACGGCTTCTCAAAGTGGATGTGGGAATCACATCACACCGAGTAATGCGCAAATTCGTCACATTCTTCAGCACCGTGTGCAGAAGCTACAACATCGCAGCTGCAGAAGCTGCTGGATGCAACGGTCCTCTGGAGCACTTCTGGTCGTGGGCATTATGCATAGCTGGATCCTGTACAGCGAAAAGTGACGAATGACGCACTAGGTTACTGATCACGGAGGAAGCGACAGCATGCGTTGGCACTGGTGTGTAGAGTGGCTAAAATGGGTTCGGCGATTTATGGCGTTCTAAAGCGGTGGGTATGAGCAAGGAGTGCCCATGAAATGTTTGAGATGCAAGGAGTCTGCGCCAAAGCGGCTATGCAGAGCAAAAAGCAGCGTTGTCGTCTTGAAAGAACGTCTTTGCTCTTCACACCTTAGGCGCAAGAAGTGGCCTCCGACAAGTTTGAATAGTTACAGTGAGTGAGTGCGGGAGCGCCGTCCGAAATGGGCTCCGCAGCAACTTGATTGCCCAAAACGGGCCGTTGATGTGACGCCGTTTCATGGCGCTGGAAACACTTGTGGAGAGCGGGTTGAAGCTAACCTTAATAATATGACAACAATGCTTCCCGCACTGAAGCCACTGGTCAGCGAATGCCGGTACGGTACCTACCACCGTAACCTTGGGCTTACAGTGCGCAAGCCGCCCGTGGAGTAGGCGACCTCCTGCGCGAGTGAAATTGTCCGCTCAACCTAATGGTTTGCGCCCGAATGAGGCCAAATATGGCCATCGCCAGCTGATGTCATTATGGTACTGTATAAACGTTACCACATGCATCCATTCCTTAAAGCTCTGATTGGCCTCGAAAATACTGCATTATCTTTCCTCGTCCTTCAATTTCGAAAGCGCTGCAGTCAGCGCTCCAATAACGATTCATGAAGTACTATGGTGCTGTCAGGGTCGCTAGATTATGATCTGCTCGAAAACGATCTTGAGCCACCTGAGGACGGTTATGATTCCGAGATTGTCCAAAGCGAAGACAATGAACCCGACTTTGTGTCCACCACCAGTGCCCTCCCTAACCGGCAGACAATTTCGCTCTCGGTCAGAGCGTCATACACTAACTGGAATTCACGGGAAGCGTTCCGTGAGCTTGTACAGAATTGGTGAGCCGGAAAAGCTATCAAGTTTCCTATTGGTATAGCAGCTGACTGTCACCAATGTTCTGCAGGCGCGATGGCATAATCGCTTCCTTTGATCTCGTTGAAGGTGACTTCGCGGTGGAATGCGAACGAAACGTCGTTAACGGATACTCCGAGATTTTGTACAAAGTACCTCGACCAAGTTCACAGCCGAAAGAGTGGCTCGGCTTCATACATTTCAAGCCCCAGGGAAAAGGCGGTGTTGTCGAGATCAGGAACCGAAATGCCACCCTCCATCCTTGGCATCTCGATATGGGAGGCACAAGTAAGAGTGGGGCTGAAAATTTGGCTGGCACACATGGTGAAGGACTCAAAGCGGCGTTGCTGGTGCTGATGCGCGGGAGTCAGAATCACAAAGTCCGCTGTCGCTCTGGCGGATTTTCGTGGACATTCAATTTCACCAAGTATGGGAGGCTTGCTGTACGCCTCAATCGCTTGTCGGATAAGGCTGCCGGCAGGCCGAGGCTTGGGAAGACGCTACTCCTATTTTGTTCTGACGCCAAAAGCGATGTTCAGTTCGTTCTTGGCGAGCCTCATTACGGCCGTTCCGACCTCGGTATCCCGACACGCCGCAATCTAGTCAGCCCAGAAACTTTTGCAGCCTGGACTGAGGCAGCTCTCTTTTTACAAACCCCAGCCCGGATGAGCTTGTGACAACTTGGTGGTTCACACCATTCTCATAGATCGTTTGTATGGACCGCTGCACCTCCCATTCCAGATTTGACAACGTCGTATCCATCGCCATCCCAGCCAATGACATCACCATCATATGGATCACGTGCGCACCGCCATGCAAGAGGTAGCCAGGACGAAATGAGACCATGCCCAGGTGCACAGGCACCACGTCGCCCTGAAGCTTTTCAAGCGCTGATAGATACTGCACTCGTGCTCCAGGCGCCTCGGCGTGCGGACACGGTGCCCTTGCCGACAAAAGTGTAGCCGTGCCAGTTCTAATTTGAACAGCACTCCACTAGGACCATATTTGCGCTGACCAATGAGGGCATCACATCTCCCGTACGGGTCCTGACGCAGCTGCTCGCTCATGCGTTTAGCCAACTACTGAGCGTCGACAAAGGTCAAGTCGCCGGGATCTAGGGCTTTCCCATTCATTGTATACAGCGCTCATCCATTTTGCATACGGCACCAACCTTGAATCTCATGATACGCAAAGGTGTAGGCATCCATCATATATTGAACCTCAAGCGCTCGTAACTTGTTGATAGTCCCTTTTCCATCTCAGGCATTACGGACACAGATACTCAAGTTCACTGAGCGAACCTTCTGAGGTGCCGCACTGGTCTAAGCAATGAACCGAGCGGTGGAACTCTGCGCTGAGAAGATGCAAGGGGTAAGTTAAGTGATTATACAGGTCAGTTGTCCATCTACCGTATCTAGGCGTAAACAACAGGGAGACTGTCTCAGGTAAACAGTCTGTCGCAAAAACATGAGAGATCGGCTCGAACTGTAATGTTAGTCATTTCACTTCGGCATGGATTGCGATGCTTCAAAGCAACCGCCAATTTGGATGAAGGCCCAGACTTCGTCACTGTTATCCGCGATGCATATTTCGCTCAGTGTATGGTCTAAGACAATTTCTGGGCCAATTATCAACCTCGCTGGGGGGTCATACGGGACACATGCACTCACCGGTCACGGCCCACCTATTTGGAGTTTACGACCTCTACATAAGAGGCACAAGAGCCACGCCGGAGTGAGTCGACTCTCGGGTTCCCAAGAAGATTCCCAAGCGGGCTCCCAAGTATCCGATTATGGAAAGTAGACTCAGACTCCTGCCAAGCAAGTAGAGGTGGCCCGATTCGGTTTCCAGACCTAGCATCAAGCTGCGGCTCGGTCGTTCGCGGTCCTTGCCGACCACTCTCTCGCTGCAAGCGCCGCATCAAGAGACGTGAGATCTGAAAATACCACCCTATGTTCCGGCTCCTGCTTGTCGCTGCTTGAGCATCGCCCTTGCATACACTGATTCACCGAAAACGGAAGGGTACGCACGTCGCTGTCGATCGTGTGCCCCAGACGTTCCTGCGTGAAATGAAGCACGCGACTGGCCAGCGAGTGGACGGCACCAGAGTAGCGTGCTGCGGGAATACGGTCTGCTTGGCGCCCTGATAGTGAAGCTGGACGGCGATGGGAGCGGCTCGTCATACCGTGAGATTACCGAATAAGTCAAAATGCTGCGACTTGTTATGTACCGGTAATGCAAATGGCCAGAGATGGCTGTTGCAATTTCACCTGTTCAGCACTTTCAGCTCAAGTCAAGCGTGGCTTCGTTACCTGAATATAAGGAGAAGCTTCCCCGCATGGACGGCGTGTTGTAAACCTGCTCCTCTAGTTTATGCAGAGTAGAACCAACACCATGGCGGTCAATATCTCTCTCCAGGAGCATATCCTCTACTTAGTCCATCATATATTCCTCCCTCTGAAGCTCCCCACCAAAGACGATACTGAGTCCACGCAAGATGGAGCGCTGGCAGATGCTGTTCTCCGCTCTCTACGCGGGTTTTCCGCTATGGTTACACACGATGCAGTGAAGCGCGCTATGGAGATGATGGAAAACATGATTACCGTCCACGAAGCTGGGAAGTCCTACGCCATCACAGAGTATCGCGTCAGAGACGCCCTGGAGCGTCTGGGACAAAGCCAAGAGGGTGAGTTTGTTCCAGGCAATTGTAAGTCGCGCTGCTGACCGGCTGACTAGGGGCCTCCATCCCACTCTATGTCGCCGCACAGAATGCCGGCGTTTTCTTTACAGTAGCTGCCGACGACATACACTGCGAGGTGTTCGAGCTGTCCCCGTCGAACGAAGACGTCATGAGCGTGGCTGGGCGACTACGACGTTCTTTCCCCGCGTCTGGAGTGGCAGTGCCCCGGAGCACATTCAACCACAGTTTCTGCGCCACCCTCTCATCAACGCTAGCCAAGATGTGTCTGCAAGCCGTGCCAGGCACACAACCACAGGCCAAGAAGGCTCATCAGATGCACGATGAGGAGAGGGATACCACAGACCCCAAGATGGTGACGAAATTCCTGGTAACATTTCTTCTAGCGCACGGTCGAACTGCGCTGAGCAGGGCAATATGGAAGAATACGCGCGAGGAGGTGCTTTATCGCAGCAGCTTACTGCCCTGGAAGCGGTCGCCAACCTGGCTGCTAATTCGCGTAACGCTGCAGCTCAGCCTTAGTCGGTCCCAGACCCAAGGAGATCACAGCTCCCTGTATAAAGATTTTATGCTGGTATTCTTGGCAGATATCTTGCGTGAAGCTACATCATGCGATCTGGAGAGTGATTTGCTCTTCAACATGTACGCGAAGCTGGAGAGGCGATTGCGCAAACATTTCGGCGCTGCCTCTGTCCGCAAACATGTTCAGAATGCCATGCGCATGACAATCGATACATTGCAGGATAGGTGGGCTCATATCCAGAAGCAGGACGCTAGAAGTATTGACCTAAGTTCCCTTTCGAAAGCGGACTGGAGGGGCGATGCAGATATCGCCTTACCCAGTCTGGATGAACATATTCGCGCCTTCGAAAAACGCCCAAAGAACCCTGACGCGGTTGAGTTTCTGCCTGGTAGCATGATGATGCGCTATACTCTGACTGAGTTGCCCGATCTCCGTCAGAGCAGCAAGGAGTCAGAGGCGCGCGACCTCCTCTCATTCGAGAGTTGGGTGGCAGGCAATCTCGAGAGCTGGCTCGCGGAGCACATTTCTCACCGTAACATCTGTCAGTTGATCGCAGTGCAGATATATGAATACCATGACAGGGTGATACGACTCCATTCCCACAACCCCGAGTGCATGTCGAATATGGTGCTGACGCTGATGGAGCTGTGGGTGGCGTGCGATACGGCCGCCCTGCACACCTGTCCGCTGCTGGCTGATTACAGTCCGGATGTGCCGACTATTTTGCTCCAATGTCTGCTGCTGCCTCTTAAAGCAGATATGCTGAGACTTGAGAGGATAGAGACATACCTCAGCCATCGACATCAACAGACAACGCAAGGATCTTCTGGTGTGTTTACCGCGTTCGGCACAGTGAACTGCTTCGCCGTCCGGTGGTTTGCACAATCCCAGAGTCACAAAGCTTTGAAAGCGAGAATTGAGGCGTCGGCGCACACAGAACGGGAAAACAAGCGCACAGAGCTTCGAAGATGCAAGGACAGGTTCCAGAGCCTTATGAGCCAACACAACGGCTCAAACCACAACAACACAGATGTCTGGGACCCTTGGTCAGAGGAGTGGAACAGCCAGCATGTTCCCGGGTCTTGCCATAAATGCCAATATCTCAACAAGGCGAACGCTATCAAAATTAGTGTTCACGAATGGCCGCTCCCACGAGACGAACTAGAAGCCCAGTCGACAGTGTTTGAATTGAATGTACCGCCTTCTTTTGGTCACTGGAGAGACGTGACCATCTTCCTCAAGCTGAACGTCTTGAAAGGACGTTACAGCACGGAAACCGCACCACAAAATCAGTATACCTTGGAGCACTACGAGGGTCTTTCGGATTATTTTGTCCCATGTTCTGCGATGCGGCGCAGCGGTCTTCTCTCCGAGGACAAGCCCCACGGCGTCACGCACCGCAGAGACAGGCATGTTACCAGTGCAACGGGCGATTTCGATGTCTGCCTGCAGAACGCACTGAACTATGCCTACTATGACAGCCGCACTAGGTGTTTCGTGGATGCTGTACGCTTCTGCGGGGAGTTGGAGACTTTGTGCATGTACTCCATGCCGTCTCCGTCCGCTTCGCTACAGCCGTTCTTGTATCGTCCGGCAGAAAATATCTGCGGTCCATCGCCCAACACAGTCATTGCGTCCAAGTCTGACTCCCCTGGTCACTTTACGAAGGATGAGTATACGGCTCTGTGCACAGTGCCGCTTGGCAACAGAATTCAATGGGAAAATATACTTGTGCAGCTGCATGCGCCAGCCGTGGACCTGAAAAAGGTTGAGACTCTGATCATATTCCTGCAGTGCATGCTGCAGGCGGGGCCACCAGGTGAGGTGTCAGGGTACAGAGAGAGCCATGCAGTCATGAATGAGACTCGCTTTGCGACAAAGCTCCTGGATGGTCTGGATGTGCAACTGCGACACACAAAGACCAATTGGCAGGCCTCCCACGCGATGAACGCCCTAATCTGCCTCGGCTGCAGACTATACACACTCGCGACAGACTCTATAATCAAGGCCCGCTGTCTTCAGTTTTTGACCAGCTGTAGAGCTGTGAGTCTTGATTGGCTCAGTACGCTTCATGATGAAGCCAGCCGCGCGACGGAGGAGGACGCAAGAGCCGCCCATCGCTCTAAGGCCGTCACGGTAGCAATGATCTGCTGCTGCACCTTTGACTTGGACCAAGACACTTTAGCTAGTATCCTCTCCTCGCCGAAAGATGCCTCTGACTTCATCCGCTGCGCCATCGCTATACGGGAAGGTCAAATGTCCGTTACTCCTGATGCCGCCTTCACACACATTCTTCAGCACCGTGTGCAGAAGCTACAACATCGCAGCTGCAAAATTCTTTCCGCGTGCATAGTTCGTGACAAGTCGGAAGCGTTGGATAGTGCCATACGGCGTTCGTGGCCCGTTTATCAAGCGACGAGCGGTTGGCAGCCGCTTACGACACATCATTATTGGCTGCATACACGCGCTGCAAACGAAGGCGCGACCGCAACTCTTCAGGTACACTTCAATCTCTTGGATGGGGACCTTCGTGTAGATGGAGTGCCACTCGGACGTCTACCTGATGAGTATGAGCGCCATGCAGCGTACCAGGAGCTATTTGGCCGTACGACGATTGAAGTCATGCCAAGTGCGCTACCTGGCATGCGCTTCTCGGGAAAGAGCACTTTCCACGGCTGCACGCTGCATTTTGGCATGACTGGCAGCGACCTGTTGCTTCGCGCATCCCAGGGCGATCGTTGTTTTGAGCTGGTCCCTCGCCGGCTCCTTCACGGCCACTACCCCACTTTGATAGTGCAGGAGAATGTTCACTGGTACGATGCTGCACGCAGTCTCATCGAGTTCCGAAGCAATGAAAGCCCTTGGCTTGTTTCTAACACCCGATGGGTTCTGCTCCGCTCCGCTCGCGACAACGTATGGCGGCTGCAGAACGATGAACGTCTTTTATTACCACTCCAAAGCAGAACATCTGTTCAGGTGTCCAAACCGCTAGAACCTTTGGAAGACCCTCCATATATGCACTGCGTTCTACACCCAACATCCACGCTTGAGGTCCATGTGCCAAGGCTACAACTCGAGTTTTCGGTGCAGTCAAAGACGTGTAGGCTTGTTTCGAGACAATACCGTGGCATGTTTGTCGATGCAAAGCAGGCAGCTGGTACTTTTGTCGGCCTGGAAAATAAACTTGTCTTGAGAAGCGACGGAGACCGTCCACGGCGTATAGTGCTCGTTCCGAACGGGACAGTCACCTTTGTGCGCTCGGGAGGCCATGTCCGAGTCAGCGTCACAAAAGGCGCTCTGAAACGTGTGGAGTCCTACGAAATCAAATCCCAACTTGGACAGCTGTTGGACCGTGGCAGCCATGAGAGCAAGCTCTACCAGTGCTTTCTCCATGCCGTGACTGCGTTCTGCCTACCTGACCCGCTGACTCACGCTACGGGGACGGAACAAGCCCTCTCTATTCTGGGCTCAGCCGCAGTACATTCGTTCGATTCATTGTCTGAAGAGTCAATTCGCCTCTTACAAAACATAGCCGACTTGACACCAGCGAGGAGTTACTACCCTCCGCACAAGCGCTGCATGCAAGTAGTGGGCTGGTCGACGAAGCTCGGCTTCATGGCTCAGCACAATGGTTTTCGCACAGAGGTCCTAACACTTTTCAAAAAGCATGACGACATGAAGATATTTGACACGACTCACCATACTGATACGCCGCCTTTACGCCGCATGGACACGAGCTTGATTGCGCGCGATATGAATCGCTCTTCGGCCGTTCGCATTTCTGGATTCGGCGCGGAAAGCTTTAGCATAGATCGTGATGCTTGCTACTCTGGCCGCGGAGAGTGGCGAGATTCTCCTGATGCAAGACGCACCTACGCGATTACAAGGTTTCTGCGGCAGCCCAACCCAGATCTATTTCACAAGATAGCAGCGGATCTCACCGCACACGTCTGGAACTATATGCAGTCCGAAGAGGTCTACTCTACGGGACTTCCAAGCGCAAAACTGGAGTATGACGCCGAATGGCTCTTAGAATCGCAGCCATTCATCTCCAAAGAGTGGCTTCGCATCCACAACTACTTCAGCCGGTATGAGAGCCGGGGAAATACTTGCGACATTGTTATGTGGCTTGCGACGCTCGCGTTTGCCCGGGAATGTGACATGTCAATCCTTCATATTCTCGCATGCTTCCACACGGCGCCTGCAATGGCTTCTATTGTGCTGCCTAGGACGACCACGTTTCAGATTCGGTGTGGTTTCAAGTTCGACGAATCCAAGCTCCGATCTGCCATCCGCACAACCCGAAGGCCCTTGGAGCAGTGTCCAGAGGTCAATGTTGTGCGCCACCACAGAGAGCGGGCAGGAGCCTTCAGGCAGAGGCAAGAAAAAGCACTGAATAAAGCCGCAAACCCAATTTGCGAAGAACTGATACAGCTTTTCAGGCGTCAGTGGCCGTGCGAAGAGCCATACCTGCGTTCAACGCCAACGTCCGGCGAGGTTTATTTTGACGTTGGGAAGGTGATGGCCGTTGCGAGGAAACTCTTCAAATATTGGCACGATAATGGTCAGTTCCGGCAATACCTTGATGAAGTAGCAGGCAACATGAATCTGGAGACTGCGCCGCTAGAGATAGGTTCTCCGTCAAGTATGGTAGAAGAATGGGCGCTGACTAGACGTCAAGGGTTCATCACAGCGGCGGACATCTTCACTCATGAGGCCCCTACTCTGGAGCCTTTTCAATCCTTTGACTTACAACAGTTCCTGTCTCCACAATCCTCGTCAGAAAAGCATAATTCTAGAATACGAGCGCTAATTGCTCGTCTGGAGGCCCGCGCCGAGTGCCCGTACGAAATGCAGTATGTGCGAGATTTGGAGTCCAGCTGCCGCTCCGCACAGGGACGCGATCAAAGATGGAGGTTGGTTGATGACGAGATAGCGCTGGCAAAAGCAGTTGCAGCGCTGAGAGAGCAAGCACAAGCTCGCGTCGACCACGTTTATTCAGCCATGCTACAGTCGATCAAGTTTCCCCAGGCATGCGGAGAGGCAAGCATTCAAAGGTGGCCGAGGATCACGCCATTGTTTTTTTTGCAGCAGTTATCGCAAAAGCGGTGGCTAAGGCTTCCTCCTGAATGGCGAGATTGCATTTTAGAATACGGTCGTGCAATCACCATGCTGCAGCATGCGGAGCGACTATGTGAGTCCTCTGGCGATACCGCAAAATTCATTGCGGACGTGCAGAATGCGGGCCACACCGGTTGGGACCTAAAAGATCACCCCGAGTGGCTGTTGCTGGAGGTGGAGAATGGTATTCTCATACGCGAGGTCCAGCATCAGATAGCCAAACACATGAGCGCACCAGGATCAGGCATGAACGAGATCATGCAGTTGATCATGGGTGGCGGCAAATCCTCCGTGATTGTGCCCATGGTTGCTTTGATTTTGGCCAACGGAGACCGTCTTGTGCGGATCATCGTCGCCAAGCCGCAAGCCAGACAGATGTTCGCCATGTTGGTCGCGAAACTCGGACGACTTCTAGACCGACGAGTCTTCCTGATGCCCTTTTCGCGATCAGTGCGAGTGGAACGGGGTGAAATGGAAGTGCTCCATCGACTTTATCAACAATGTATGGCCACGGGCGGGGTCCTGCTCGTCCAGCCCGAGCACATTCTATCGTTTCAGCTGATGACTGTGGAGAAACTGATTTCGGGAGCAGCCGAAGGTCAGCTCATGTTCCGGACTCTACAGTTCCTCGAAGATCACGCTCGCGACATAATAGACGAAAGTGACGAGATTCTTAGCGTCAAGTATGAGCTCGTCTATACAATGGGCGCACAGCGTTCCATCGATCACGCCCCGGCCCGCTGGACCGTCATCCCTGAGGTCCTCGATATAGTGAGAAGATGTGTTACAGAGTCCTGGATGCACCGCCCGGAAGCCATTGAAGTACACCCTGGGCACCAGGGGTGCTTTCCCCGAACCCGTGTTTTGCAGCACGACGCAGTAGTCGAGCTGCATCAATACGTGGCTAACCGCGTGTGTACGGGAGGGCTGACTGGCTTCCCGATTGCACAGCAACCTGAGTGGGTCCGGGCAGCCGTGGGCCGCTACATCAGCAAGCCAAAATTGACGGAGAAGGAGCGTGACCTCGTCGAGGTGCGCAGCGGATTCATGACGGAAGAAACTAGGGACACCACGTTGCTTCTACGCGGTCTCCTGGCACTGGGTATCTTGTCCTTCATATTGGAGAAAAAGCGCTGGAGGGTGGACTACGGCCTCGATCCTGTTCGGCAGCGGCCTACGCAGCTGGCCGTACCTTTCCGAGCCAAAGACTTGCCCACAGACAGATCAGAATTCAGCCATCCCGATGTCGTCATTGCACTCACATCACTCAGCTACTACTATGCGGGGTTATCTGATGACAACTTGGTTCTGAGCATACGCCATCTTCAACAGTCAGACCAGGCTGACATGGAGTACCAGGACTGGGTAAAGGATGCCTCTAACCTGCCTTCGTCGCTGCAACAGCTGGCGAGCATCAATTTGGAAGATTGGCACAGGTGCTCTACCGAGCTGTTTCCCTGCTTTCGATATGCCAAGAGCGCCATCGACTACTTCCTGGCGCACCTCGTCTTTCCCAAAGAGATGAAAGAGTTCCCGCACAAGCTTTCAGCGTCCGGGTGGGATATTGCTGCCGCGAAGAAGAATCCTACGACAGGCTTCAGTGGCACCAACGATTCGCGTATTGTTCTCCCGCTGTCAGTGCAGCAGATAGACCAAGACGAGCAGCTGCATACCAATGCTCTGGTTTTGGAATACCTACTGCAGGCTGAAAACTCCGCCGTACCGATGCTTCGCGATCCTGACATGGCCCTGTCCGATGCCGAGCGGCTGCTTCGTATGGTGACGGCGATGAGACCGCCTGTTCGCGTCATTTTGGATGTAGGCGCGCAGATATTGGAGCTTGATAATATCGGCGTGGCACAAAAGTGGTTATCCATGCTTTCTGGAGAAGCGACGCAAGCCGTAGTGTTTGTCGACAAAGACGATCACATCTGCGTCCTAGACCGTAAAGGTTATATCGAGCCACTACATACGTCACCGTTTGCCACACAGCTCGACGTTTGCGTGGTTTTTCTTGACGAGGCACACACCCGAGGAATCGATTTAGTGTTGCCACATCACTACCGAGCGGCTGTCACATTGGGTGCCAACCTGACAAAGGATCGGCTCGTTCAAGGTAAAACTTTTCCTCAATGATGAGAAAGACAAAGCTAACCGAGGTATAGCTTGCATGCGATTGAGAAGGCTAGGCCACGGGCAATCTGTCGTGTTTTGCGTCCCAGGAGAGATCTGCTCCAGAATGAAGACCGACCGGCCCAGCGTGGCCGATATTCTACAGTGGGCCATCCAAGGCACTTGGGAGGACGCGGCACGCAGCGTTCCCCTGTGGGCTGTTCAGGGAAGACGGCATTGTGAGCAGAGCAAACTCTGGGGGGTCATGCGGACTGAAGATGGTAATTCCGGCATGACCGAGACGCAGGCTCGTAAGTTTCTGGAAGAGGAGGCAGTGTCGATACGAGCTCGCTATGAGCCTCGTGATTACGACACAGCGGAGGCTGGCAAAGATCCGATCAGCCAACGGTTCCGTGCGTTCAAGTCGATGGATCATCTCTCTGCTGCGCTGAGTGAGGAGCAGGAGCGCGAGCTCTCGCCAGAGATTGAACGTCAGAGGGAGGTTCAGCGGGCACGTCCTGAGAAACCCGCAACACATCACCTGCACCCAGACATTGTCACCTACGTTCGCACCGGGCTCCTTGCGTCAAGTTCATCAGCGCACATGCCTGCCTTTGCTTCACTTTCAGCAACGAGCGCCGCGAAACACCTCGATCTTGAGGAATGCCCCCGCAATGTGTACGTGTCCCGGGATTTTGCCCGAACTGTGGAGGGCGGAGGCTCGGATTGTACTCAGCGGCCCGTACAATGGATTCTGGTAAGCCCAGCACAGTCGTCGAAGATAGCGACAATCGACAAAATGATGGTGATCAGCCCCTTTGAAGCACAAAATTTGCTACCGTCGATCCGGAAATCTACCAATGTCGCTTTGTGCCTGTACTCTCCCCGACCAAACCAAGGCTATCGTACGTTGGATGCCCTGAACCTGTACAACTTACCAGAACAGCCGGTCCTGTTCGTTCCTCCGCAGTTTACCGTCGAGTTGAACATATTTGCTGGCCAGCTTTATTTTAGCTCGGTAATCGAGTGTGTTCGTGTTTGCCAATACCTCAGAATTGACATATGGAACATCGACGACAACGACGCGGAAGATCTGGGTCTGAATGGTGCTCTTTCGTGTCATCAAGCTCGATTCACCAAAAGGCCGATAAAATTTCTGCAATTATTTCTTTCGCAAGTTCGTCGGGACTGCGGGGGCATCAGGAAGACACATATGGGCTGCATTTTAGATTTTCGGCGCCCGAAGGACCTGTAGACACTGGAAGTCGATAAATAAGGAAGGATGTTCGAAACGATGGCTAGTGCTTTCGGTAGTTCTAGTTTCGGCTCGCTTAATCTTCGCCTAAGATAGCCATATATTCAATAAATCTACTCGCCCCTGTACGACCTCTCCGTCGCGCTGAGCATCGAAACTAAGAAGCAGAGTGAGGACTTTGAGGCCGCGCCGGTGCAGCCGGGCATCTGGAACATGGCGCGGTGCGCCTTTCTGCTGCGGTTGGCTAGGCTAAGGTTGAGCACAGGCACGACTGCTACAACAATTTTGTTCGCGTTGATAGTCCGCAAGCTGCGGGAGAGCGGATCGCGTGAGTCCCAAGTCGACCAGCGCTGCTCTTAAATCAAATCACATCAAACAAATTACCAAACAAATCAAACATAGAAAAGCAAAAAAATCTCAAATCAACCAATGCATAATTTCAGATTTATTTGCGTTTGATACATTTGATTGCTACCCCTGCAGCCTCGTTTGCGCCGACTAGACGTTGGCCTCTCATCTCCAACCCGTCTGGCGCCCAACCATGGTGGCGCAGCCGTGTTGGCTCTCATTTGCAAAGTATTGCGTGATTAAATGCAGCAATCGAAGAACCTCGCCACCATGAGTACGAACGCAGCGGCCCGAAGGTAACAAGACCCCCCGTCGGCAGCCAAGCTCAACTCGCGGGCATACCGCAGTCAACAGAAGCTGCACTTGCTATCACGTTCCAGGTTTGTGCTTAATGCATGATACTACTTCAATCCATAGTGATGGGTACAGAATAGTGTGAGTCGGGTCTCTTCTTTATTTGGACGAATGTTGTGCTGAAAGGATTGTCGCCGTATGTCGAGGAGCGCTAGGCTGTGCCGGTCCATGAAACATTACAACGGCGGTCAAGACGAGTACGAGCTCTGCACGCGACGCTACGAGCTCTTCTGCAGGATTCGTGCACACCTGGGGCATTGGCTATTGCCAAAACCATGACCTTTTTCTGGAAGGAGCATTTTTCTAAAACGCCGATATACACTAAGTCATGTTCTGCTCCAAACACGTGGCGTTGAGCAGCCTGGCTGGTTTGCAACAACATCGCACGAGAACATGATGACGGTGTCTGCTGAAAGCGTTGATCCATTGAAAATCAGTCTTAGGTCAATTGGGATATTCGGCCAAAGTGGTCAATGCCAAGAGCCCATCTCCTACTTCATGAAGATGATCGCTGCTGCAAACTCTGCCATGCGTCGGACTTCCGTTTTTGAGTTGAATACGTCGCTCGATATCACTTGCAGCGCGAGATGCTGTGAAATCATGGAGTTCGCATAACCTGAATCACTGATAGCTTATCGCGATGTTGAAAAGAAGGAGATAAAGAACTACACGATAATGAACGAAGGCAAAGATAAAAGTCAATCAAGGTGAATTCGATGTTGATTCGCGAACTGTGAAGATTCGATGTAAATAATCCCTCGAAATGAGTTGAAGCAACCAGGCGACGCTCGAGTGGACACACAGCATCTCGAAGAAAAAAACGGCTTACCATCAATTCAGTGTTGTCCAAACCTTGATCCAGCCAACTCCAGCAGTAATGCTTTTTCCCGCCAATGCCCAATCTGCGGCTCAAGCGGAACTTCCGATCAGTCGGGGCTCCCAGCAGCAAGTACACCATTTTCGGGTCAATTTTCTTGAACGAAAATTTCCTTGAACGGGAATTTCCTTAAACGGAAATTTGATCGCAAGACTGGCTAGACGCGTGCCAAAAGAGTTGATGCAAACGATTTCCAGGTTAGAGCTGGAGCATACGGACTCCACTGGAAGACCCACTCTGGCCGGTTTTCTGTGTTAGGCATTGCAAGGTAGTGATGCAAAGGTCAAAAAGGTGACCTCACTGAAGATACCACCAACCGTTTGCAGATTACGTTTAATCTGATGTGCTAATCAGGACGGCAACCGACTATTACAGGCCCCAAGACACTATAAAAGGCCCTTGAGGCAGGGGCTTGCACCCTGTTCATCCCTCAATACTGAGCATGAGTGAGAAGATGATAAGCAAGTTCGAAAGTGAAGAACTTTGAGCATCACGAAGCGATGGAAAAGTCGTAAGTTTTCTGCTTGACTGAGACGGATCACTTTCTGAAACTTGAATAGTCCGTACGCCAGTCGAATGGTTGAGCTTTACTTCGGCGTCAATAAAAACGGTCCTCTCAGAGTCCCGTCCGACTTATTGAAGCCATGCCGCGCACTTTACAACAAAATGGAACATGGGCGTCGAGACTTCGATAAGCTGCATCTTGAAAAGACAGATATCCGGGTTGGACACGTCCTAGTTGACTTCCTGCACCGCAGATGCTGCGACATTGCCGACGAAGGCTCCGAGAGCGAGATTGCTACCGGTTTCGAGGTAGCTCTAGGAGCTTACAAAGCGGCGCGGGAGTACGAACTGCCGAAATTGGAACGGATGGCGATCGAGAAGGCACATAAACTCGGCAATCATCTTCCTCTGCGCATCATCATCCAAGTCATTCTCGGCAACTATGAGGAAGCTGCTGCGAGCCATGAGGCCTCAGTATACCTTGCGCGGCGTGTCAGATATACGGTCCAGCGCCTGGAAACTACAGGTGTCGAAGAAGCCTTGGAAGACATAGGATCTGGTGAAGACCCAGTCAGCACTGTTCTCAGGCAGATAATGAATCTCCACCCTGTCCCGACGTCCCAGGGAGTCGGCATTGAAGGTAAGCCCGCCCTATCTGTGCTTCGCAGAAACCTGGAGGCCTAACATGCAATGAGAACCACGGACGCCCAGCGTCACCAGCGAATTCGATACGCTGGAGAGCTCGACAGAAAAATTGACGCCGACACCGAGCCTACAGTCTGAAGCTTACTGCGATCGCCAACTGGAGCACCTGGCGTCTGGTAGCGGTTTGGCATCTTGTAGGGCCTGTTCAGACCTGGTCAAGACGCTTGCTAAAAACCTTGAAACTGTGGATGCTCAAGAACAGGAAATCCACAAGCGATAAGCAAGGCTGCCCAAATCACAGAGCACTAGAGGTAGAGAATTGATATGCCGCTGTTTTATTCTATTCTGTTGTGCTCCATGAACATCGTCGTCAATATCGGTCTGGACGTTGATCTAAATTCTCTCGTGAGGGTGCATTAGCTCACTTGCGGAACGGCGGGTCTTAGTTACCGGATTGATATTAATAGCGTTGTCGTCCTTTCATTCGTCAATTGTCGAAGCGCAGCATTCCAGGTCGTCTAATGCTTTGGGCAACTCTTCCGCTTCAGATTGCTCGGTACCTGGAGTGTTCCAAGCCGGATCGCTCCACCAATTATAAATATATTTGGAGTGCTCCAAGCTGGATATCCTTGAAAATGACCGGCCTGATGCCGCGCGCAACACCTGGAGCCACCGAGCACAACGCGACACGGAATATAAGTGTAAATAATGTGACCAGCAGACTTTGTCTTAGAATCCCCTCGCCTCATTGCGCTTTAACAACGCTACAGATTTCGCAATTGCCAAATGCGGATGATAACAATGCCAGAAGCAATCACTGCGGATTTTCGAGACCCTTTTCTGGGCTGGGCTAAAGACTTTCTGATCTTCGCGGACAAAGTGTGATCTCTTCCCCTACCAGCTTCTCTACGGGCTAGTCCGCTATTGAGGCACGACTGACCTCGTCGTCAGAGTCGCCATTTTTTCGCGGGAGCGCCATTAAAGCTCGTCAAGCTGGCGAGATATGCAGACGTGCTTGTCATTGGACACGTGGCACTTGTCAGGCAACTTCAGTGATCTTTGTAGTTGGCTCCAATTGTGTCCGTCGATGCCGTTCACCCTGACGAGCGGCAATTACGGCGTCTCAGTACTGAAGCATTAAATGGCCTCTTGCAAGGACACAGCAAAAGTGGAGGCTATCAATGGTCGGGCAGCCTGTGTTAGCGGCGCAGTATGTGGCCCCTTGCAAGATTGGAATGAAACGGCCGCTCTACTATATCGTGCCGTACACTAGCCACCAAAGTAGGCGACGTCACCGGGCAAGATTGCTTTTCAACGTAGCTACCGCGGGACAGGCGGCGTCAACTTCCATACACAACTGGCTAGCCAACAGCTGCTGCTTCGCCACACCCTGTGCTGCAAGGACTAGGGCAAGCGCCGTTAGTGCTTTGTTCCCGCGGATCTATTACTTAGATTTCTAGCATGTGTGACAGAAGGTGGAGAAAATGACGGATTGCCGCAGGCATTGAATACAAGGCACCGGCCGAAGACGCTTCACGATTGCACTGGCTAAAGACGCTGAGCCTGGGACGTATCCGAAATACATGGCTGAATAATTCACGGAGCTGATCGTTCATTTCGGTGTATTTTTGAATTAATAAAAACGTGAAAACGAAGGAATTGCTTTTGTTGCGTCGTGTTGCGTCGGTGTCGGGGCTTGTGTGGCACGACGTCTCGTCCATGGCGCTTGTATTACACTCGACAGTGTCTTGGAGAATTTTCTATGAACTCCCCCACCCTAAACTAACGGCTTTTGATTGCACCGTTCGTTGGTTACTCGTCGCCTGTCAAAGTATTGACAGACTTCATGTTTCGCCATTCGGTAACCATTGCGGACCTGCAGAGCGTAATATTAGCCAAGAGAATCGGCTCAAGGGGAAGCCTGATTAGGTTTAGGGTTCCGTTTGAACTTACGGCTCTTCATACAAAATCGGTATGTGTTCAACGACACAAAATTGCAAAAAACGATTGGCAGTCTCCCGACCTTCAAACACAACCATAACATCTCCCCTCGACGGCTTACGCTTTCCACATGCGATATGTTCCTTCATAATGAGACGAGCTCGCCATGCTTGCGCACTTGCTCTCACTGTAGCGATGTCCCCCAACTCGACGCTGAAATCATGGTTATATTTTGTTGGTCTCCACTCCATGAAACTGAACACCCCATATATAAGACGTCTACCCGCCGCAAGCCAGCACTGGGGCTGTGCGGACGAGTCAACACTGGTGAAACGTCCTGTTTTGATTTGATGGATCCTCCAGCGCCTATCAGCCATTACCAAGCCAGCGGCCTCTGGCAGCGCGATTGGTCCCGGTGCAGTTCGGACAGTTTCGCCGCCCAATGCACTACTAGAGGAGTCGCGGTCCCCCTCTATTGGAGTTCCGGGCCGTGCCTGGGTCGTAGATGGCTTATCAGGGCTTACCGTTGCTTCATCAAGCTCAGAGCCGAGCTCCTCTTCCATTGTAGAAGCCACCGGTGTCTCGACAGTGGCGGAGGCACCCTGGCAGCGTCCACGCACCCATTCGCAGTTTCCGCAACGACGGAAATGGTCATCGTCGACCATAATGCATTGATCGAACGGACCTTGGTTCTTCTTTTCGCAATACGTGCAGGGTTGTTCCATCACTTCCCCAGATGCTTGTATCATACATGAAATAATCTTGACGCCATTCTCGCAGATGCCGTTCAGATGGTCCTGGGTGAAAGTACGACCTTGACGCAGCTGAACGGGGCGCTTGACCGGTTTCTGCAGGACACTGTCCACACGCTTTGCTCCCCATACACCGACTTGCTTGAGTTCGCCTTTATGGTAGCCATCCGAGTCGATGATCTTGAGCACGACAGTGCCGTGAGTGCCATCTTGCTGATCATACGCCCCCTCCTCGCGAGATGAGGTACTGGACTCGACAACCCTGTCGGAGCGTACAACAGCGGAGCTGCCCTCTTCATCGTCTGAATGCTGTTCACATAGAGAAGCGGCGGTGGTCGATCTCATACTCTTTTTGTTCGGCTCTGCCTGCTCCTCCTGATCGTACCATTCACGTTTTCTGGAGGCAGACTCCTCTGCTTCGTGCAGCAGTCCAGCCTGGCCACTATTTGAGACCGCATGATGGTTGATCTAAGGTTATGCGTTAGCTGCGCTGCCTGTAGTGATCAACTGTAAATGATGTTTACCTCGTGGCATGTGCCGACGTTGGCGCTGTCCGGCACTTCCTCCACGGTAGCTTGCTTGGGGTCATAGAGCAAGCACGGCTCCAAGGTCCCTGCAGTAAACTTTTGAAGAGACTGCTGAAAGAATGGTGGTTGTAGTGTTGCCACGAGCCGATCCGATAACTCCTGGAAAACAGTCGCGACCCGCTCCTTCCATGCGTCCTCAGCGTTCCTAAGGCCGTTTATCTCCAGCGATTTCCGTTCACCCGCGTACTGAATAATCTCATTTTCGATGCTACCAGCGTCTTCCGGTCGCTGCTCGCGGAGGCGCTTGAAGCATTGTTGCAAGATGCTGTTGACCTGAGCCACGCTCTGTTCATGCAGGACCTGTGGGGTTGGTATCCCATCAAAATCGGCGAATGACTTCGTAAGATGATCTGCCATGCGCTGAAGAACCCTCAATGCGGACTCGCCAGACCCACCGGTCACGGCCACAGAAGGTCGTTCCGCGTGGACTGTGTCTAACTGGCTCGTTTGCATGTTGTGTCCGCGTACAACCAATGGGAGCTCAGCCAAACTTCTGCGTGATTCAGTCTTGTCCACGCAGACATGAGAGGAGGGCGTCAGCATCCGCTCGGCGAGTTTTATTCGCCAGGGCATCCATAGTAGTAAAGCAATACCTTTTGGGTTTTGTGCAGCGACTTTGCCGTAAGGCATTTCAGAAGAAAGCCATTTGCGACCGCCCAAGTCATGTTGGATTGGCTGGGCCGGTGACCAGTAGAAAAAATGGACAATCGCGAGCGGAATCGCCTTTCGCGTCAAGACTTGTCTTCTTGGGTAACGGACAAAATGAGCTGCGCACTAGCAAGCCAGGCAGTCGTTGTTCTATGTGCGCCAGTTGTGGCTAGTGTTCCGCAACAAGGTTAGGAATTTCATACCCCGCCGCGCTATACCCTGCCCGCGTTACAAGCCTCAGTGCAACCACCCTCATGCATGCAAATCCCACTGTCGAGTGTTGCCGCTCGATGTATGAGAAGCGATTATTTTCAACACTAGTCTCTTGACTTTGGCGACATCACGGTACTGTACTGTACCTATGAGGAACGAAAAGGTGCAACGGTGAATCCTCTGGTGGTGTACGACCAAGGGCAGATATTATATCCTCCCTCGTCTAAGCCCAACCCGGCTCTTGGTTGCGTCAGGGTCGCTTCTCTTGCGGCGGCGAGGTTGGCCACAGGTTGCTTTTCGATTCAAGCACTTCTTGGCCAATTGTCCAGTTCTAGCGGATTACTTAGCGTTACTCTCAGCTTTCTCTATGCCCGAAAAGTCTGTGATTTGTATAGGTAGCTAGCTTGAGGGCTATTCTTCAAGTGTTTGGGGTGCTATCTACCCCGACCGAACCGTCGGGAGTTATACTCGCCACGGATAAGGCTTCATGCATAGCGAGAAGCCTAGAGGTCTTTGGCTTGTCAACTGTCGGGGCGTCCTGTCCCAAGCGTAAACTGTGTCGTCACTCGAAATGCGCCTATGTTTGGTTTCTATCTTCTTTTGTGCATACCGTAATCGGGTTCCTCCCTTGAAAAAAAAAAAAGGTCGACGCACAATGTCTAAGGCACTAGTTTCTTAGCGTGAGGGTCTGCAAACACGAAACACCACTACTAAACGCTTGTTTTTAGCTGTCACAGCGTACGCTAACTTTAAAGAATTGTGGTGACTTGAGCAGCCACTACTATGTCGTAGCTTGTGCTCCACGGATTTTTAGTGACGCTTATAGCGTCTGAGTCGCGGCCAAGAATAGCCCCTTCACAACCCTTAGCCACTCTATTCCCCGCCATAACATTCTCTATCTACTGTTGCCGTTACTGCCACTGCTATTTATGGCCGTTGCTGTTTCTGCTATTATTTCCATGTTATTTACGACCATCGCCATTTACGATCATCGCTATTTATGACCGTTGCTATTTATGACTGTCGCGGTTTATGACCGTCGCCATTTATAATCATAGCCATTTGTGACCGTCGTTGTTTAATTTATGATCGCCACTATTGCTGTTGTTATAGTCATCGCTATTTACGACTATGTATCGCTGTTAATGACTGTCGCTATCTATGACCGTCGCCATTTACGACTGTCGCTATTTATGACCGTCGCCATTTATAACCATCGCCATTTACGACCGTCACCATTTTGCCGCTGCTAAACCGGGACTAGAACTGCTGGCACCGACCGCCTTCCCCTCTTGTCAGTGGGCGCGCCACCCCGGCCGCGAGAAATCGTGGCAATCTCACCAGCGCTCATCTCTCTGGCGTGAATGTCTTAGAGTCCACCAGAACGAGCAAACAAGCTTCTTTGCTCGCTGTAGGTGTGCTGTTTGCCGAGGTGTTTTATTGGGCACAGGTCTCAGTGCACAGTTGACGATGAACGGAGACTTTCTGAGAAACCTTGTCAGAGGCTTTGCCTCGCTCAGCTAAGATGTGCTCAGACGCCACATTCTACCACACACGTATTCACCCACTTTTAGTGCTGTGGTAGAGACTGACGACTCACCAGACTGTACTCGATCCTTATGTTTTGGCCAGAAATCAACTGTAGGAATATGTATTGCGTGAATTTATTTAAGAGGCTGCGCTGCTATCATGATGAAGGCTACTGTTACCGCATATCACCCCGATAAATACCACAAACACGTGAGTAGGCCCAACTGTGCAAGCGTAAAGCCCAAGTCTTTACTGAGACAGACAGGAAACAATTCTCAAAGCCGAACGAGCATGTATACCAAGGCATCTCTCTTTTTGGCCGCAGTTGTGGCACAGCTCACGACAAAGACCTTGGCGTGCTTCCCTGGGACGTATAGTTGCTCTTCTGACAATGCAACCATTGAAGTCTGCAGTGGCAGCCAGCAGTGGAACGTTGCTGCGTACTGCGATGGTCCTTACTGTCACTTCGTACAGGGACTTCCTTACTGCGTCTAGATGATGCGGCTTTACTCTAGGATAGCTATTTTCTTGGCAGCGTGCCGGGTTGGAACAGGTGTCACGACTCCCAGGGCTATGTATAGTCAGTCACCCAATCAATAAGAATCGTAACGCAGACCGATTAAAAGAGAATCAAGCATTTTATTATTGGATTTTTTCGAAATTGAATACACACTCCACAATTGCCAGCTCCGTGGCGTCGACATGAGGAGAGCTATGCAAACGGGAAAATCATCGTCTATATCCGGAACGGAACCTGACTTCTGACACACTATTGAATGGCTCCGACTGCAATGAGATACAGCAATGCTCATTACTATATGCTGAAAATGAAGAGACCAACAAAATACTCTGATAAAGCTATGGAAGACTCGTAAATGTACCGCCGTACTCATACAGCAAACAAACTAAATTCTCATGTCAAATATCCTGCGGCCGCTGCAGGGTGCACCTCGAAAATATGAATGTCTGTGTAGGCTATGCCATTCTTAAGAAACAGAACTGAAGGATAACCGTTCATGGGCTCGCAGAAGGCAGAGGTTCAACGTGGGCATCTAGAGAAATCGGCCTAGAGCCCAGTTGACGGCGCAGTCACTGGGCGCGACGAACTTCTTGGTATTGGTAACAAAGAAAATCTACAGTCACAGGCAAAATACCATTTCGCTTTTTAGAACACTTGTAGATTTAGAAAATGGCCTACACAGTGCAAACTGAGATCAAACTCGTGCTGAATACTAACCAAGCGCAGGATTAACGCTGTTCTACTACAGCCTAAGTTGGGTACTTGGCTTCAAACCATGCCGGGCTGAGCCATGTGGCCGATTCCAGTCTTGCACTTTCTCAGGACTCGAAACCTACCAAGGATTGAACGTTTTAAGCTTCAAAATGTCCTCATACGTAAGTTGAAGGCGATGAAGACATGAGGAATGATGACGTTGGAAGAAGGCCACATCTCCGCTCGACAAACGATTGGTTGTATAGACGAGAGGCAGTGACCGAAGCTTCGGGATGTCGAGGAAATTATACGGCTCAAATGGTATGACAACTATCGGAGCCAAGCACTTTCAATGTAGAAAGGAGTGTGGCTTCCTACATATATCATCGATCGATTGTATTATCTTCTGCGAGGTCTATGATGAAAATACAGGCTCCAGCGCTTTTGAAGACTTCATTCACAGCTTACCCTACATTGTGGCAGACTAACGCAGCCAGGATCTGTTTACTTATGGCAATGTTGAATCAAGTTTTCAGCAAGATTTGAAGAAGATAATTGTCGATGAGAGTATTATATGCAAGTTTCCATCGCCCTATCTGCTGGACATAAAGCCGATCGAGTATTTGTATGGTTTCTTGAAGAGCGTCATCAGATCGAAAGCCCAGGAGGATGGAGATCTTATACGTGGTGACTTGGAGTCATTAATTGAGATGCGAATTGGCATGTTGCAACGAGATAAAGCGAGGGCGAAAAATAGGCTCGAGAACATTTCTTAATGGCAAGGTTTCGAGTTGAAGCCTGGCAGCGAGAGCCAAAGTTACGACATAATGACAAACCACTCGATATACGGTACACAATCGATTAGAAAGTTATGTATGAAGAATAGGGGCAAAAGCGGCGTAATCGAGTGCAATGTCTTAATTCCCCCAAACAGAATTTAGGAAGGCACATTCCTCAGGGGAAGCTCCATGCAGCTCTCGAGTATATCCGCCAGCCTTCTCGCACTGAGATTAGAGCCAAGATTGTCCTATCTATAAACTACGACTGTGTGCCGTAGCCTAGGACTAATAAAGGTAACTCTAGAAGACTGAAGGTGTCGGGAGAGCTGTCCGCTGGTAAAAGCCGACTGTGATCTCAAACCTTGACGAGGTACGGACGCTACGAGAGAAAGCGGATTACAAACTTTGAGATCGTCAATTACAGGATCGTTTCAAAGGCTATGAATATACTTTCCTTCATAACTTGCTTGAAGATAGAAAAGAGCACCTCGATCAGGCAGACAACAACCTTGGGGAGCTCTTCGATAAGCATTCAAAGGTCGAAGTAAATGAGTTATTTTAGAAAAATATAGTATACAACGTAATATTCTATAGTACTTGGATCTAATGTATATACAGCGACTTGAGATTGCTATACTGCCTCCTTGCTAATAGAGACACGTTGATACATAGCCTCAGCCTCATCAAGTCGTCCCTGGTTTTTATAGAGAGTCCCAAGGTTATGGACCGTTTTTAGCGTTGATGTGTGGTCCGGTCCCCATGCCTTCTCCTTTCCCTCAAGTGCGCGTCGATACATGGCCTCCGCCTCCTTAAATCGTCCCTGGCCTGCGTAGAGCATCCCAAGGTTATGGACCGTTTTTAGCGTTGATGTGTGGTCCGGTCCCCATGCCTTCTCCTTTCCCTCAAGTGCGCGTCGATACATGGCCTCCGCCTCCTTAAGTCGTCCCTGGCCTGTGAAGAGAAGCCCAAGGTTATTGACCGTGTCCAGCGTTGATGTGTGGTCCGGCCCCCATACCTTCTCATACCCCTCGAGTGCGCGTTGATACATGGCCTCCGCCTGTTGATACCGTCCTTGGCTTATGTAGAGATTCCCAAGGTTATTAACCGTGTCCAGCGTTGAGGTGTGGTCCGGTCCCCATGCCTTCTTCTTTCCCTCGAGTGCGCGTTGATACATGACCTCCGCCTCCTTAAGTCGTCCCTGGTCTGCGTAGAGAACGCCAAGGTTATTTAACGTGTCCAGCGTTGAGGTGTGTTCCGGTCCCCATACCTTCTCAAATCCTTCGAGTGCGCGTTGATACATGGCCTCCGCCTGCTGATGTCGTCCCTGGTCTGCGTAGAGAATCCCAAGGTTATTGACCGTATCTAGCGTTGATGTGTGGTCCGGCCCCCATGCCTTCCCAAATCCCTCGAGTGCGCGTTGATATATGGCCTCCGCCCTCTTAAGTCGTCCCTGGTCTGCGTAGAGAAGGCCAAGGTTATTTAACGTGTCCAGCGTTGAGGTGTGGTCTGGTCCCCATGCCTTCTCCTTTCCCTCGAGTGCGCGTTGATACATGGCCTCCGCCTCCTTAAGCCGTCTCTGATCCGCGTAGAGAATCCCGAGGTTATTGACCGTGTTCAGCGTTGATATGTGGTCTGGTCCCCATGTCTTCTCATATCCCTCGAGTGCGCGTTGATACATGGCCTCCGCCTCCTTAAGTCGTCCCTGGTCCGCGTAGAGATTCCCAAGCTTAAGAAGCGCATCAGAATCGGTGTTCTGTTGTGTGTTATTGCCATTCACTGCGATGTATCGATCTGCATGCGCCATA
>JAAHCF010000491.1:0-28898 GCA_038367545.1 Beauveria asiatica | reverse complement strand
GGGGGCGAGGATTTTTTTAGTTGTTCTTTTTCTTGGCCTTTTGGTCGAGCGGTATCTGATTCATGCGAAAAAAGAATTGCATGACATTTACCAAGAAAACTTCCGAGACTAGGTTAAACAGTGGGAAATGGGCGGTGACTGGCCTGGGGCGACCAAAAGTCATGCGATTGATTGCTGGCCTTGCGCAAAGCAGCGCTGTAGCCACCTACGATGAACAATAGCCCCGTGCGGCCCCGACATGGTTCGGCGGGCGGCTATATCAGCGTCCGTTTTATCCGAAAAAGAAGGAAAGGAAAGAAAAAGGAAAAGGAGGACAGGGCACGGCACGGCTACCTGCGTCTTGTCCCCCCCCTCCCTCTTCCTGTGGCAGGAATTGAATCTTGCGATGAACTTCCAACCTCCTCCTAGATTAGACGACGACCCCTCGGTACGGTGCGACTTGACCAATGGAACAGAATTCTGATGTTGCGTAGAATGCGGTCCTGAGAGATTCAATCGCATCAAAGAAAGAACCTGTCAGAGAACCAGGGGGGGTGGGCTTGACAATAAGAAACAAAAAGAAAAAGCGCAGGCCATCACGCAACAAGTCACAGGATTGATGGATGCGCAACCAGCCCGGGGTTCACACCCTGGTCATTGTAGCAAAGATAATGAATCGAAAAGAAAAAATGACACGGATGTTGCTTCCCCCCCCCCCCCCCACCTAAAAACGTGGGATGCATCACGCCCGCCGAAAGGATGTATATTCGAGGAAGGCGGGGGAAATTAAAGCACGGCCTTGTTGCACCATTTTCTTCGTTTTCGTCTTCTTTTTTTTTTCTCTGTTCTTTTTCAAGATGACGGATAACGGGACAGATGAAAAATAAAAAATAAAAATAAAAAATAAGCCGAGGTGGGAAATAACATGGAACAATGCGGCCGAAAACAAAAAAAGGTCACAATGGGCGCACAGCGTGTACACAGGGCAAAGGGGCGGGCGGCTACCACCAAAATTTGAAGCAAGCAAGACAGCCAGCAAGCAAGCAAAAGAAGCATGTTGCCAGCGTCCCACGGTACCTACATATTGGAATTCAAATGACGACCAAGAAGGGGGGACCTATGAATCATTTAGCATCTTTTAATTTTACCAATAAAGACCTTTAAAAAAAAAAAGAGGTTGCATTCTTCGCCATCAAATGCCCCGTCCGCATCGCTGTTTGGCCCAAGTTTGCCTGGTGTTGCTGCGGCCACTCACAAATACAATACTTAACTACAATGGATGCCGCCAAAAAGAACTATGCAGTTCCCAGCCCTTTGTAATAAAAGCGCGAATAAATATAATAATAGACCACGCAAATAAAAAAAGAGGGGGAAAAAACCTACCCCCCTGCCCCCCAAGCTTGACCCTTGCAACACACACGACACCCCCCTGCTCTACACCGTCATCCGTTCCCATGATTGGTCTTGTCCCCATCGTGTAACCGCCGGAACGCCCCATCGCCTAAACGCAAGCCCCATCCCCGGCCCGCTCTCCAACTAGTCCCGCCTGTAAAGGTTTCTTTTTTTGGGAGGCTTGTGCTTTTTGTTGAAGAGACCCCCGGCCTCTAATAAACGAGACCTCTAATAAACGAGCAATCCTCCTCTGCAGGCCATTTCTTCATGGCTGGTTACGCCGCCGCCGCCGACGACGACGCCGCCGGACCGGTACGCGCCCGGTCTTGACTGTCAGCGGCCAACTTCCCCCTCCCCTCTCTGTTCTCTTTGTTCCGCCAACGTTCGCCAAGAATATAACCCCCATTGCCAGGGGTGTTGTGTGTGTGTGTGCGTGTGTGTGTGTCAAGGCGGCTGGCTGTAGAATGACAAAAAACCCCGGCGCCCAAAAAAAACGGCCGCTTCTTCTTTCCCCAATGCTGTTGTTGCACGACGGCTTCTATACGCTCCGAACCTGTTTGTACGCTAAAAAAAGAGACAGAGGAAAACTAGCCTGATTCTTTCTTGTTTCCCCTTCTCATTGTTGTCCTGGAACCCAACAATACTTTCCGCGGGGTGGAGAGGAAAACACCACACATCTCCTCTTCCTCTACCTCTCTGTCTCTCTCTCTCTTCTTCTTCTTCTTCTTCTTCTGTCAACCTGCAGTGATACCCTTAAAACGCCTACTCCCTCACTCTCAAACCGGCAACACACCTGCCACCGCCCACATGAACCAAAACCCCGGCCCCCTCTGCTCGCCGCCGTTTCTCCTCGTCCTGCCACAACCTGCTCCTACTACTCTCGCCACCGTCATCCTCGAATCTCATCAAACCCTCGTCCAATAACCCCAAACGACCTTGTTTTTGCGACACCACTGAGTTCAGCTTGCTCTTTGGGAACCACCGATCAATTCTCTCACCAACCTTGTTGCGAACCCCGACTTGCCATCCATCTCTCCGTCTCCCCCGCGCGCTGCTGCCGTTTGACCCGCCTTCTCTCTTCTGCTCGCAATCGCAATCTCGCACCCAGAGCAGATTTTCTCAACCACCTCAAAAAAAAAAGAAATTGAGATTCCTATTTTTAAATTGCCACGATACCAGTAAAACCTTCTTCCGTCACCAAACACGAAAGCAACGGCAAATGCCCACACCGTCGCATACATGTCTGCTATCCTGAGACGACTTCGCCATCACCACCACTCCACCATCACGGCACCTCCTCGCCGCCTACGCATAAACCCATCGACGCCGGGACAGCTTCTCTCTCGCCGTCCTGACACGTCTCTAGACCCTCGCCCTACGTAGGGGTGGGTCTTTCTTCCTTCTTTCCGAATACCTACTCGTTGCCGACAGCCATCACCCCCCTCGTCTAGTGGCTTCCTCCCCCCCCGGTTACAACCTATTCCGTCAGTTCCGGCTTCGACTATTGCCGGGGAACCGCGCCAGCGCCAAATCTCAAACGTCAAAAAAAAAAAAAAGGAAAAAGCCAAAACTACCAAATCCCACTCTGGGGTTTTATGATTTGATCCTTGAGCCGTCTCTAATAAGAGTCTTGGGATACCCAGATCGGAAAGCAAAAAAAAAAGCCCACTCTCTTTCTTCATCTGTTCTTTCAACATCGTCTGAAAGATTCAGTGTCGAATACCGCAGAGCGGGCTTTCGTTTTCCTTCCCTTTTGCGCTTTGGGTTCTTGATTCGTTTTGGGCTGGCCCCTGGTTCAATTGCAATTCATCTTGTTTGTTGCCGGAATAATCGGTTTACGTCTTCTCTTTTTGAACTTGTTGGAAATTTATAAATCCAGTTTTTGAAGTACACCAGGCAATCATGGGCAGACTCATCAAGAACCACTGGGCACGCCTTATTATGATGACGGCCGCAACTTGTAAGTTCTTCCACCACACCAAATCATTCTTTCCAACCCCCCCACTAACACTTGACAATAGATCAAGTCGCCGCCGCCGTCGAAGGCTTCTTCTGGCCCAAAATATTCTGGGACTTTGCCACCAAAAACCTCGACGGCGCCGTCAAGCCCATCCCCGTCCTACAGCTCCTCAACCTCTTCTTCGGCCTCGGTATGCTGGCCCTCGAGTGGCCACTCGGCGCCGTCGCCGGCACCAGCCTGCATCGCTCCCTCGAGTTCCGCCTCATCTTTCTGCCTCTCACTATCCTGACCTCGGTCCTCATGTACCAGTCCACCAACCCGGCCATTTACTACCTAATTGGCATGGTCGTATATTTCTGGGCATATAGCGAAGGCGAGGTGCGTTTTCTCTCCTTTTTTTCTCTTTGCCTCTCAGAGACTCGTTTCGAACCAACGTTGGCTAACATGGTTGGCAGATAATATGTGCAAAACCGTGGACGCTACCTCAGCGCATGCCACGCAATGGCCTCTCACGAGCATAATGTCTTTTTTCTTTTCTTTTTTTTTTTTCAAACTTTCCAACATCTTCTTACAACTCTATAACCATTACCTGGCTGATTATCACACCAACGCAGGATTGCTGCATTTTTGGGCGTTTTATTTTTCGGTGGATAGCGGACAAATCTTGTCGAGTCTTGGGGATTTCTGTAGCCGGACGCTTGTGCAAGCAGTGTACAGCTTTAGACCTAGAGGTCAACAAACCAAATCTTGCCTACATCTCTTCAATCTCGTCTAATTTCCCTCTCTACATTTTTACCATGCGACATGATGACTGGCACGCAATCTTTATTACCCACTTCGGATCAATCGTGCCAGCCTCGGTTTCGGCGCCTAGTTGAAACAAGCCCTGCCTCAGTTCTGTCGCACCACAGTCATGCGCACAACATCAGTGTACCAGTATGGCCTCACCTCATAAGTAATTACTCGGCATCTAGTTCATTTCAAATCGGACCCTTTTCGAACCGATTCGCTGCTTTGATTTCTCAAAAATGGCTGGCTACCTGGGAGCACCAACGTCACACACGCTTCTCACGCGGCTAAATGCGCAATCATTATAAAAATACATTCATCCGTCGATGTCCATGTATTAACTCCACCAAAAAAAAAAAAGAAAAAAGCATCTCCATGCAGAGCCCAGGCCACTGAGTATCTCTAGTCCTTAATTTCACACTATTTCGCGTTCATAGAGCTCATGGAGTCATTCTTAGGTCCCTGGCGCGCGGGCATCTGTCACAAATATGGTCAGCTCATCACTGCATGCGTTTGTGTTCCGCCGTCTTCTTACCTCTGACTGCTGAATGTTGCCCTTCTCAAGAATCTTCTTAATCACCTCATCCTCATTTTCCGTATCAAACTCAGTAGCAAGAATGTTATTGGGGGCCGCATCGAGCTGGCCCTGGGCGCCATGCCTGACAAGGAAAAGTCAGCAAACAATATGCGGTGCGGCCAGGCTCACGAGAATTACTTATTGGTGTGGAAAATCTTGAAGGAAGAGATGAAGTGAGCCATGGGAATACTCTTGTCCGTCTTCCACTTGTTGTAGGTATCCACATCGTCAATGAAGATGATGAAATCATCACTGTTGCCCTTGTAGTGGCACTTGGTCTGGACAGTTTCTCCGCGAGTCATCTTGACAGTGCTGTGGTGGTGCTGGAAGTCGCGTGATGCGCTGTAGTATAATGTAGGAGCGCGTTGTTTGGTGCTTGAATTTCGGAAGATTGATGTGCGAGTTGCTGGTACGATTCACACTGCAGATAAAAAGGGATGAACTTGATGAATAGGATGGAAGTTAGTCAATCGGCTGGCAACACATGCATTTATAGAGCTGCAAACTTCTTGAAGCGGGGGAGCTGCTTCCAAGCGTCGACGTCATCGTGATTGCTATGGTGGGGACCCTGAGATGTCAACGCTGCATCGGGATAAGTACACCTACACGTATTTTGGCCCGAGAGATACTTTTCTTGGGTACTTTCCTGGCCACAAAACGACCCCGCCAGTGACGGGTACCATCTAAGCATTGCAAACAACGTCATCACTCTCACTTTACCCTCACTTGCCAGCCAGGGAGGAGGTAAACCAATTAGCAGACCCCTGTCAGGTACAGCCACATTTTCTTGGTAGAAGACGGTAGAAGAAGCCGCGGATAATACCTGCTCTCGGCGTGCTATTGCTATTGCTATTCGCTAGTATACAATCCCATCCTGCTGAGAGCTCCAGCTCTTGTTCCAAACCTCACCCAAAGATACCACGAAGGCTGCGGCCGCTGCAATCCCGCTCGCCACGCCACAGACCCCGACCGCCTTTCTCGGACGCCTTGTCCAATCTACCCAGACGGGCCTTGAGCGACCTGGATCTGTACGCCTTGGGTCTACCCTCATTCGGCCTAAGTTTCAGACTGAATTTGGAGTCTGTGTCCGCGTCGTCACTGGGATCGTCATCTCCTGAAAGAGTATCTGATCGCGCTCGTTGCTTCGGTCCGCTCGACTTCCTACCAATGGAATTGGCAAACCCTGACGCACTAAACTTCCGCATCATAGAAGACGCCGACACCCTCATCAACTGTTCTGACCGAGATCGTATTGACATGCCGGGAAAGGGCAGCGCCTAACGGCTCCAGACATCCGACACCAACGCTTCCAGACGGGCCCGTTCGCTGCGATCGGGCGCGAGAACCGGAGTTTTCTGAGTCGAAAGCAGAGACTGGGAGCGATTGATTGGCAAGGTTGTCGGAGTGCTATCCTTGACACTCGTATTCTTCAAAATGACTTGATTGTGCGGAAGTCTCGCTCCAAGCGTAGTAGCGCGATGAATCGAGATCCGCCGCGCGACCGATCCTAATACGTTAATAGGGTGAGAGTGTATGGTTTACGGCATATTTACCTGGCTTTCCAAAAACGGACCCAAAGCCTTTTATATCAAACGCCAAAGTAGTGTATGCATCGACTACGCTCTCGTCTTCGTCCTTGGCGCTGCTGGCGAGGTGCCCCCGCCACTCTGATTCTTCACGTGCTGTACACGCCGTCAAAATAAGCTCATATAGTTGATGATCGCACTCGAACACCAATTTCCAAGAAAAAGGGGCGGTATGACATTGCAAACCTTATCAGTTAGCTCTGGCTACTTATGTCTCGAGTTGACTTACCACGTCCATCATCTGTCTCCTCCAGCTTGGCTTTGTGGATATTTATACAAGCTTTGATATCGTATACTGCATCCACTTTTCCGGCTGTGGCGAGGCAGAATACATCTCTATAAAGCAGACATATCATGTACATGCCGTGAATGGCTCGAGATCCTTGCCAACAGGCATGCAGCACCCCACAGAGTCGAATCTGCCCGAATGAACGAATGTGACTTTTGGAGGAAGAATCGAGTTTCTACAGAGTTAGCACGAGCTTCCATTACATGTCGTAGAACCTACCCTTCCAGGAAAGGCAAGCCGGTCTTGCAGAATCCATGTCTGCTCCAACCGGGCTTTGGTATTTGCGTCGTCAGTGGCTTGATTTATGATAGAAGTAGCCTCGCGCAAGCGAATAAGAGAACTCTCAACCTCCATGTGTGAATTCGGGCAGTCACACACAGGGGTATTCTTCAGAAGCTCGGCAAATAGGAGAGGGTATCGACAGACGCGTTGTATGGGCTAGGCGGTTAGCTTTGACTAGGTAAGCAAACTAGCAGCACGTACTTTAATCATTAAATCATGAAGAGTATAAGACTTTCGTATTCCGCGTTGTCTAATGGGGTGCAGCGTCGATGCCAGTGCCTCGATACCTCGATGGCTTAGGCTCGCATCTGGCATACTGTCCAGCATGTTTTCGTGGCGCGCGCCGTATTCTTCGTACACAAAAAATCGCTTGACCTGCAGTCGATTAGAAAAGGGCTGCTTGACCATTTGTTCGAATACATGCCTTCTGAGAAAAGATTTTGGCGACTTGAGCAGCAGTCTGGGGCTCAGCTAGCATGTCTGGTCGACTCAGTTCGACACTTGACCAGCGTCGGTGGCCTTTGGGCTGAGCATCAGCATACGAGTATTCTGAATACGGGACCGCGCGATGAAGCTCTTCCAAGATCTCATCATGCAGACGAAGGATTTCGGCCAAATTTTGGTGGATAGCTAGTCGCAGCGAGTCGTGGCCGGGACATGCAGCAAACGTCGTCACGTATACATTCATCAGCAGCCGTATGTCTCCAACATAACTTTCTTCCGTTTGAATGAGCTCCTCTAGTATGCGTCGTCGACGAAGGGCTCTCTCGATGGAGAATCTGTCTGCTGGTGTGACGCGCCCTGTGCTTTCTTCGGAAGACCTTCCCAGCGGCGTGCGGATGGATCGTCCCGTAGACCTGGCAATCCTTGTGCTCGAAATGCTTACAGTAGCACTTTTGACTCCGGCTACGAAACCAAACGAGGAGCCGGATGACGAATCTCGATGAATGGGCTGTGACCTTCCTCTCAGACCCACGAGCAAGGCAGGCGTTTCAGCAGCTAAAAGCCGCCTTTGCATTGTGCGTCGACGGAGAGAGGACATCCATCGTGAAAAGCAACGAACTGGCTGAAGTGTAATAATCTGGCTTGCATCGTCGGAGCTGAATTGGGAAAATGCATCTCGGTAAATATCCTCGCTATCAGTCGAATCTGGTAATGCAATTGATTGCGGATCACAGAATTGATCAAAACTGCACTGACACGGCTCCTCCAGGGACGATTCACTGGAAGGCTTTGTATTGTCTGAGGAGCTCTCGATGGAAGAGTCTGTAGAAGTCATTCTGGCCCAAGAAAAAGGGAAATTCAAAAAAGCTCCAAAATGCCAAAATTGCGCGTCTCAGACTGCAGGGTGTAGCAGACGCAGCTGGCGGCCTTGATGTCGACGGATCGTCGGTTGGCTGAAGCGCGAGACTGGTCAGGGTCTGGGGCAAACGTGCAGACAGGCACGGCAGTGGCGAAGGAAGGAAGAAGACGTCTTATGTAGGGTCAACCAGGTAGCGATGCAGGTACGCCCTCCGATCAGGTACAAATATCCCCAACCCAGGATCGTCTCCCCATCTCGCAGGGTGCATTGGCTGCCACATCTCGCAAACGGTATCCCTTGAATTTACTATTGTTCTTCGATCATTCGGCTACTGCCGATAGATCAACTCTCAACTGTAGGGGGGACGCTAGCCAGGACGGGATTGGTGGCGGGGAGGTTTCGGGATTGGGGTCCCTACCTGTGGCATAAGTGGAGAGGGGCTTCCTGGCGCTCATCAGGGCGCTGTAGCTATTCCAATCGTCCAGGCCTTTGCGGGCACAGAGTACCCCGAAGAGCCGCTAATCCGCTCGGAGGTTAGCCCCAGGGCAGCCCGGTGTGGGCCAGCTCATTGGCCAAACACCAGCCTCAAACGAACACGTACAGCGTTTTCTTGGGGCCAGCTTTTGGGCGACAAAGTCCGCGAAACTATTACTGCATACCTACACAGCCACGTGGGGCAGGCAGCCTGACAAAGCCAGTCCATCTCACGCTTCCAATCTCGAAGATTCTTTCTTCCCTTGTTCATCGTCAGTCAGCCTTTGGTTCAATCGTTTACGTTCAAGGCCCCCATCTCAATTGATCCCGAGGCACATACGACGCATCCCCCAAGCTGCTGACCGTCGTTGACCGTCGCTGACAATCGCCGACTCGCCGACTCGTCTGCGGCGCCAACACCATGGATAGCGCCTTTGCTACACCCGTCAAACAGGTGCTCGCCAACTTCAACGTCAATGACCACGATGGTCTGACCGACAAGCAAGTTGACGAGCTCCGTTCTAAATATGGTCGCAACTGTATGCCCATCTATCCTCTTTTTCGCCCTATCCTCGCCGCCAGTACTGACCATCGCAGCGATCCCCGAGGACCCGCCCACCCCTCTGTGGGAGCTCATTCTTGAGCAGTTCAAGGACCAGCTGGTCTTGATTCTGCTCGGTTCTGCCGCCGTCTCCTTTGTACTCGCCCTTTTCGAAGACGAGGGCGGCTGGAGCGCCTTTGTTGACCCTGCTGTTGTGAGTCCTCTCCTGTCCGTTCAGCGTCGAGCCAAGCTAATTTCAAGATCCTCACCATTCTCATCCTCAACGCCGTTGTCGGTGTCTCGCAAGAGAGCAGCGCCGAAAAAGCCATTGCAGCGCTTCAAGAATATTCTGCCAACGAAGCCAACGTCATTCGAAACGGCGGCCACGTCTCGCGCGTCAAGGCCGACGACCTGGTTCCCGGTGATATCATCGCTGTCTCCGTCGGCAACCGTATCCCCGCCGATTGCCGTGTCATTGCGATTGAAAGCAACAGCTTCTCAGTCGATCAAGCCATTCTCACCGGTGAAAGTGAAAGTGTCGGCAAGGATGCTGCCGCTGTCATCAAAGACGACAAGGCTGTTCTCCAGGATCGAGTCAACATGCTCTTCTCTGGTACTACCGTTGTCGTCGGACGCGCTCGCGCCGTCGTTGCGCTGACCGGCTCCAACACTGCCATTGGTGACATCCACGAGTCCATCACTGCTCAAATCTCAGAGCCCACGCCTCTAAAGCAAAAGCTCAACGACTTTGGCGACAACCTCGCCAAGGTCATTACCGTAATCTGCATCCTTGTATGGCTCATCAACATTCCCAACTTCAATGATCCCAGCCATGGAAGCTGGACCAAAGGTGCCATTTACTACCTCAAGATCGCCGTCTCTCTCGGTGTTGCTGCTATTCCCGAAGGTCTCGCCGTTGTCATTACCACCTGTCTCGCTCTTGGAACCCGCAAGATGGCCGCCAAGAATGCTGTTGTTCGCAGCCTGCCCTCTGTTGAGACTCTCGGTAGCTGCAGCGTCATTTGCTCCGACAAGACTGGAACTCTCACTACCAATCAGATGAGCGTCAACAAGATCGTCTACCTCACCGATACTGGTAAAGATCTCATTGAGCTCGACGTTGAGGGCACTACCTTCTCCCCCAAGGGTGATATCCGAAGCAACGGCAAGGTCGTCAACAATCTGACTGAGAAGTCGAGCACCATTCAGCAAATGGCCGAGGTCGGTGCTCTCTGCAATAATGCCCACTTGGCCTACGACGAGAAAACTGGCCAATACTCTAGTGTTGGCGAGCCCACCGAAGGTGCTCTCCGCGTCCTCGTTGAGAAGCTTGGCCCCGTGGCTCCCGCCGGCACTGATGTCCACGAGGCGCTTCACTACGCTAGTACCAACTTTGAAGAGACCCTTCCCGTTCTTTCCACATTTGAATTCTCTCGCGATCGCAAGAGTATGTCTGTCATTGTCGCCGACGGCAAGAAGAAGAAGCTTCTCGTCAAGGGTGCTCCCGAGTCCATTATTGATCGCTGCACTCAGGTCACTGTTGGTGCTGACGGCAAGCGTGTTCCCCTTACCAGCAAGATTTCTGAGGTCCTGATGAAGGAAGTTGTCGACTATGGTAACCGTGGCATGCGCATTATTGCCCTCGCCAGCATCGATGACGTCTCTAAGAACCGTCTCGCCTCTACTGCCAAAACTACTGAGCAGTACGCTGAACTCGAGCAAGACATGACTTTCCTCGGTCTTATCGGTATGCTCGACCCTCCTCGCCCCGAAGTACCACAGTCTGTCAATCAGTGCAAGGCTGCTGGTATCCGCATCATCGTCATCACCGGTGATAACCGCAACACCGCCGAGAGCATTTGCCGACAGATTGGTGTTTTTGGCGAGAACGAAGATCTCACCGGCAAGAGCTACACTGGCCGCGAGTTTGACAATTTGAGCCCCGGCGAGCAGCTCGAGGCCGCCAAACGTGCCTCTCTGTTTTCTCGTGTTGAGCCTGGCCACAAGTCCCGCCTGGTTGATCTGCTCCAGTCTCTGGGTGAGGTCGTCGCCATGACTGGTGATGGTGTCAACGATGCTCCTGCTCTCAAGAAGGCTGATATCGGTGTTGCCATGGGCTCTGGTACAGATGTCGCCAAGTTGGCTGCCGACATGGTCCTTGCCGACAGCAACTTTGCCACGATTGAGGTCGCCATCGAGGAAGGTCGCTCCATTTATAACAACACACAGCAATTCATCCGTTATCTCATTTCTTCCAACATTGGCGAAGTTGTCTCCATCTTCCTCACTGCTGCCCTCGGCATGCCCGAGGCTCTGATCCCGGTTCAACTTCTCTGGGTCAACCTGGTCACTGATGGTCTTCCCGCCACCGCTCTCTCGTTCAACCCCCCCGACCACGACATTATGAACCGCCAGCCCCGCAAGAGAGATGAAAAGCTGATTGGTGGTTGGCTGTTCTTCCGCTACCTGATTATCGGCACATACGTCGGTCTTGCCACGGTCGCTGGCTACGCTTGGTGGTTCATGTATTACCCAGCTGGCCCCCAGATTAGCTTCTCGCAGCTTTCACGCTTCCACCACTGCTCGACTGAGTTCCCCGAGATCGGCTGCCAGATGTTTTCCAACGATATGGCCAAGGCGGGGTCGACTGTTTCTCTGTCCATTCTTGTTACGATTGAAATGTTCAACGCCATGAACGCCCTTTCCTCGAGCGAGTCCCTCTTGACTCTGCCTCTGTGGAAGAACATGATGCTCGTCTACGCCATCGCCCTGTCGATGGCTCTGCACTTTGCTCTTCTCTACACTCCTGTCCTGCAGACTCTGTTTGCTATTCTACCTCTTAACTGGGTTGAGTGGAAAGCTGTGATTATCATCAGCGCACCTGTCATGTAAGCTTCTCGTCCCTTCTTACAGCTGAAACATTCGCTAATTTGTCCAGTCTTCTCGACGAAGTTCTCAAGTTCATTGAGCGCCAGTATTTCATGCAAAAGATCACTCCTGTGGCCAAGAAAGAGGCCAAGAAGAACCTATAAACATAGACTAGGATGACCTGGACATAGACAGTGGCACATTTGGTAGAATATAAAAGTCTTTGAATATCTATTCGTACATGCTTTAATCCTGGCGGCCCTTTAGTAATCTCTTGGTAATCTTCCCCTTCTCAATAATGTACACATGTGCACCCCAGCCGGACAAGGCATCTCGATCAACAGCACACAATAGCGCCTGAGAAATTGTCTCGAAGAGCGCATCGGGTTCCTAATTCGTTAGCAGTGATCAAGACGCTGGTGTCTGCAGCTTGAACGTACTAGGTCAGGCTCGTAAAGACCCTCGCACATGCCAAAGAGCTGATCCGAGGCCGTGCCAGCGACGATGAAGTCCTTGGCAAAGTCAATACAGCCTATGCTATCAAAGCCGCAGATGAACGGCTTTCCAGTTTTGGGATCGAGGCCCGCGACGACGGGGGAGATGAAGTATGGGCCGAACCGGCGCTCGTAGAGGGATGAGGAGACAAGATTGGCAAAGGTGCGCGGCGCAATGTCGCGCTCCTCGCGTAGGCGGTACATGTTGACCTTGTACCGGAAGAGGTCGCTAACGGTGCTGACGTCGGTGGCGAGGCCGGTCAGGCCGAGGAAAACGTCGCCGTACTGGAAGATTTTGGGGAAGTTATTGGACACGGTCAGCGCCTGGAGGCCGAGGCGAAGATCGCAGGCAATGGCGACGCAGTCCTTGCCGACCATGGCGACGCAGGCACCGCCATCTGTCGAGTGGTTAGCATACGTTGGTCCTCGATTCGGTGGCAGGGGTGTTGGTTGGGTCGAAGAGGGAGGTTTACTAACTGATTGAAAATGGAGACGACTAATGGTCAAGATGGTTAGCAATGTCAACCGGTGACGACCTGGAGCAAACGAAAGCTTACCATGGCGGGTATCTGAAGAGAGGTGTGTGATGCGGAAACGCGGGCCTATGGGTCGCACTGATGAGGCTGCAGATATAGGCGCTCTGCCAGAGGTTCTGCCGCAGAGATTGAGTTGATGAGCCGAGAGAAGACGAGGTTTGATGAAGCTCTCGCGGTTGATGAAGCTAGAGCTCCCTCAGTCCCAGTACACACGCCAGGTAGCAGCATAACTAGCAGCAAGGCAACACGACTGGCGCGGCCAGCCCGGCAAATCTCCGCCTAAACCAAACCACGTAAGCAGGCGCTGCGCTGTGCTGCCTGCGGGTGACTTTAGGTTCTATTGCAGCGCTGAAGTGCGCTATAATTCCAGCGAGGTAAATATAGGTAGGTAGGTTCCAGTCGCCAGACATTGAATGAACAAGGTACGCCGCTGAATAACCCCACGTCAAGCTCCCAGCTGCCTGCGGCGGATTGTTCGAGAAGGTTGCCACGGCTTATCGTGACACCTTGCCAGTGTTACTTTTTACCTTAACACTTGACGAGAACGCCGTCGCTGAAAACAGACATTGCATTCTTTGAACTTTTTACCGACCCAACGGCTGCCATGTCGACGCATGTCGTCGTAATCGCCTCGGACCTGCGTCGTGCCACAATCAAAGTCACGCCAGGTACGTATCTGATAGATGTGTTGCAGGAAGCTTGCAAGAAGCTCAGCATCTCAAGCGACAAATATATACTCAAGTAGGTGATGCGCTTAGGGGTACAAACTCATATCTTTGCTGACTGCCCAGACACAAGCAAAAAACCGTCGACCTCACCGTTCCCTTTCGCACTTCGGGCCTCGTCGGCGGCGCGAAGCTTGAGCTCGTCCAAAAGTCCAACACGCCGTCGGCCGTGCAGATTGGCCTGCAGCTGCCCCAGCCCGAGGCCAAAGAAGTCCCCGGTGGCCGCCTGATCAAGAAGCTGCCCTCCAACCTGACGCTATGGGGCGTCCTGCGACAGCTGGAGAGCGGCGATGCGAGCGCGGGGCGCAACATCAACATCACGGCGCGGGGCGTCGCCAAGACGAGCGCCGGCACGGAGTCGGGAGCCGGCCAGCTGTACTACGAGACGCCTATCCTCAACATCATGGGCCGCGACTACACGACTTTTCAAGATTTCCAAAAGACACTGGCGCAGCTGGGGCACAACTCGGGAAGCGTGTTAATACGTTTGACGTTTAAGACGACAGACCAGACGCTTTTCGAAGCCATGGAGCAGATTGGTCATTTTTTCAAAGAGACAAGAGAGGAACCAAGCGTCTCGACGGCGCAACCAGAAACGCCAGCCACGGCTGAAGAGGCGCAGCCTGCACCGGTGCCGGATACCACAATGACTGGCGCACCACCAGCTGCGCAAGAGAAACCCGAGATCGTGCCAGCAGCCGCGCCCGTTTCGGGGTCCAAGGACCCCTTTGAGCCTGTCAGCGTCTATCTGGCTCCCTCCAACAGCACTCCAGCCGCGGCCCTGGCCCCAGCGGAAGAATCCGACTTTACGCCCACCATTGCGCATGCCAAGCTGCACCAGAGCAAGCTGCAGCAAAAAGCCCGCAACAAGCGCCTCCTTTCGGATAAGGAGCTTGAAGAACAGGCCGCCGACCAGCAGGCCCGCGTCGCGTCCATCAAGTCGGTCCTCGTCAAGGTGCGTTTCCCCGATAACACGAGCAGTGACTGGCAGGTCGACCACACCGCGACCGGCGCCTTTCTGCACAGCGCCGTGCGGCACGTCATGGCGGACCCGACCTTGCCGTTCCACCTCGTGCTGCCGGGCAGCAGCGGCAAGGACGTGATCAAAGACGACGCGGGCCCCAAGCACACCCTTATTGCAGGTTACAAGCTGCAGGGCAGAGTGCTCGTGAATCTGGTGTGGAACGACGAGGTGCCGGCGGCAAAGCGCAACTTGCCGTTCCTCACGGCCAACGTCGCGAAGCAGGGGCAGGAAATTAAGGTGCCGGAAATGCCAAACTACGAAGCGGAGGAGCCAGTGCCGGCACCGAGAAAGGACGTGAGCGTTGAGGGAAAGAAGGGGTCCGGAGACGGCAAGGGCTCCAAGGTACCAAAGTGGTTGAAGCTGGGCAAGAAATAACCAAAGCATTGATGCATTAAAGCGGCGTTTTTACTGTTAGACAACTCATGTTTCGATATCACGACATTAAATCACATTTCACAATGACTTTGTCCCGATGTTGATCGTCAAGTGGTGGTATTCAGCGCACGTGTTTTGTACAATGCGACAGATGCCTACGTAGCCTGACCGAACTCGATCAAATCCGTGCAAGCCGTTCTTTTTTTGTAAATCCCAGAATGAAGACCCCACGCCGTTGCAGGTAAAAACAAGTTTCATTTCATATTGTCCCGGGGCATTGTGGTATTCGGGATCGCCGAGAGACTGTTCCATCCCGGCGCTCCATGTCATCCTCGTCAATCCCTTCTTCGATTTTTTCCGTCACAGATGAAGTAATGATTTAGTGACCGGTACGGCGGGAGTCGGCAATGACGCCCTGGAGCTCGTCGACCTTTCTCTTGGCGCGGCCAAAGGTACCGAGCTGCGTACTGGTTAGCAAACCCAAGATTCCTTGCATCTGAAAACCACACGGGCGAGAATCAGGAAGAAACGTACTCTCTTCTTGGCGAGCTTGCGGGCGCGCTTGTCGCGCGAGTTGCGGAGAAGCTCAATGACGCGGCGCTCATAGGGAGCAAGGCCAGCAACCTCCTTGACGACCTCGCGGACAAAGGCGGTACGCTTGCTCAGGTGGCCCTTTGTGCGGGAGACGCGAGGCTTGACGACGCGAGCGGTGGTCTTCTATATTCCGTGCGAAAAAAAAACGTCGAATGTCAGCGTCCATCGTCTGCAGAGAAAGAAAAATAGCTCTTCACTCTCGTGGGAAAGAGAATTTCTTCCAATTTGCAGAGATCCTCCACGAGGTGAGAGCATCATGACAAAACACGTACGTGACCCTTGTTGAGGCCAACGGCGAGGCCGGACTTAGCAGTGGCTTCCTTGGCCATTGTGATGTGATATTCCGTCGGTTCGGGGGGTTGTCGAAGGAAGTTGTCGTCGGTCGGTGGTTGAGCATTTCCAAAAAAGTCGGGGAGGGTTCGACGGGCAACGGGCAACTGGAAATTCGCTGGGTGATGTGGGGCAGGGGAGTTTTTTCGCAGTTGTGGGTCACGTGCGCAGGGTAAGCGAGTTGTTTTTTGGTGGTGAGCTATCAAACGGCACACACTAGGATGATAATCTTATCGACAAGCTATATCGATAGTCTCTTATCGTGCTCCTCGATAGACTCAAGTTGGCACCGCAAGCCAACACGCAACTGCACCCTCAAAGGTAATCAAATATGGTGACTCGAGACTTCGTGAAACGGGTACTCGACATCTCGTCTAATCTTTTGTGGATATCTCAACTGTCTTCCAATGGACCCATATGCTCGCGGTGTAGTGAGCATGCTGCAGTTTTGTTTGCAAGTGATCGGAACCCCAACGGGGACAAGCAGCAGAACAAATCATGGCAGCTACCCAATTATGGCCAAATGCATATCATTCAGGTGCCACGAATGCTGTTGTGCGTGAGAGGCTCACAATAGTCGCGGCAAACAGAGTCCCACATGGGCACGATTGCGGACAGAACTCCAGTGACACAAGATATCGACTATAAGTAGATGACTTCCGACCAGATACGCTGGGGTCTAAATTCGCATCAGCAGCCAAGTTGTTTACAACTGTAAGCATACTTGATTATCTGAATTTGTTGCTTGTCCAGATCCCTTGTATTTGACTGGAGCGAGTCAGCAGCTCAGAACGCCGCAATCACGGATAGTCCTCTTGAAGAAGACTTTTCCCGAGTCTAACACACAAATATAGGCAAGTAACGTGTTATTTGTGCTACTAATGTTTCTCGGCCAATTGATTCGACAACACAAAACAGTGAACGGGGCTGCGGTACGTGGACATATACAAACTATTCAGCTGTGCAACACTGGGAGAACGTCGCACTCACTTACACACTTTGTGTCCCACCACCGGAAAAACATTGAAACTGTATTACAGCGTTCAGCTAAGCGACTCTTTGCAGTCCTCGACCCCTTTTCTTTTTTTTTTCTGCCGTGAGGCTATAAAACGAGCGCCTCACCCTGGCGAACCACGAGCATCGGGACAGCCAAGCAGCCACACGGCGACGGTATTCTTCCCTTCACAGGGTGCAAATCATCTTTACAAAGATGTCTCCAGAATCCACACTAGTCTTTGAAGGAGACTATGCCGTGCGCAAACGCGGGTTTGCGCATCTGCTAAGGATGGAGGTGGAGTCCATCTGCTTTCTCAAACATCACCTATCCGTGGCCATTCCTGTCCCCTCCATCATCGGCTACTGCTTGGACGAGCAAACCAAGACCATTGAGCGCGTCGAGGAAAACTACATCCGCATGAAGAGAGTGTCGGGTGTGCGCCTCGACGTCGCCTGGCCGGGCATGACACCTGGCGCGCGCGCTACCATGTGCCAGCAGCTGCGGGCCTTTCTCGAGCAGGTGCACCAGATCGAGCCCGAGCCCGGCACGTACCAAATACGCAGCATCGCCGGCGGCGCGTGCTACAACCACCGCAGGAGCGAGCCGCCCAGCCCCGCGGCGTCGGTGACGTCGGCGGCCGAGTTTCGGCGGCCGTTTCTGTGGTCCGCGTGCCCGGACGTGGCTACCTTTCAGAGCGCGCTGCCCAACGCGCTGCGCTCACGCCGCGCCGAGGCTGCTGAGACGTATCGGAGGCGGTTCGCGCGGGTGCAGCCGCCCCGGCGCGCGCGCTTCTGCCACGGCGACCTCTCGTGGGCCAACATCTTTGTCGACGAGGCCACGGGCCGCCTCTACGGCGTCACCGACTGGGAGACGGCGGGCTTCTGGCCCGAGTGGTGGGACTACTACATGGCGCTGCTGGGGACCCGCGGCGAGCAGTCGTGGTGGCGGCAGATTGTCGCAGAGGTCATGAAGGAGTACCCCGAGGAGCTCAAGATCATGACGGAGATGGATTCGCTCGTGACCGAGCTGGCGAATGAAGAACCAGGGTAAGACAAATCAAACGGGATTTTGAAAGGCCAATTTCAGTCCATATTAATCGAGCGTTAGCACTGACCCTCTGCGATGCCATCTACCACGTGCAGCATAGAGTTTAGACCAATTACATTCCTGTCGTGGGTGTGAGATATACAGCTCTTACATACATTATAATCATCATGTCCATCCGGGCATTGCCGTCATTCCTTGGCCGTAAAGCTCTCCCAGCAGTCAGCATCATCCAAGTCCACGGCCCGCAGCTTCTTCCGCCACTCCGCCTTGAGCGCCCCGTCCTCGTCGTACGGAATGTGGCCCATCCACTCAGACCAGAGGCCAATGAGCTTGGCTGCCTCGTGCCGCCGGACGCCAAAGAACTCCTGATGCGATACTCCGCAGCCGGGGCACTTCCCCTCGCGCTTGCGGCACACCCCGAGCTGCGCGTGGACGAGGCGCTCCACGCGCCTGTACAGGCTCGTATAGAAGTAAATCAATTTTTCCGGGACGTATCCACACTTGCGCCTCCAGTCTTTCATTCGACGCTCGTAGTCAGTTGTGAAGCCAATCTTGAGGTGCGATGGCTCGCCGCTGGCTGTGTTGGGTAGTCTGTAAATGTAGACGCCGCCCGGAATGGAGAGTGACTCTTTCTCCTTCGGGGTGAGGGGTTTCTTGAGGATATTATTGATGGCCTTGTTGATTTGTAACTGGGTTTGTGTCTTGCCGTATGGGACAAAGATGTGTACCGGCTTGGCGTCCTCTTGCAGGTTGGATATCTCGTACAATGATGAGAAGTCATGCTCTTCATCGGGTTCGAATTTCACAGCCACTTTCTGAACAACAGCTGGTATTGTATGCGTGTTGGCATCCACCGCCTCAGACTTGATCGTTCTATACTTATTCACAGTTGTAGCTGGCTTGGTTGCGAGTTTGCCCAATGCGTGCCGTAATTCTGTCTCGGCAAACGCCCTCTGCCACGAGACTAACAGCTCGTGACCCTGCTTTTGGTGTCCAAACCGCTCACCCTGGCACAAGACCAGTTTTGAGAGACGCTCGAAGAGCCCTTTGGCGGCACTCCAGCTCCCGGCAGCCACAACATCACTAAGCAGCTGTTGAATGCTGGACCTGTTGGCCTCGCTGATGGGTTTGCGGCAGCACCCCTTCTTTTTGGTCCGTCCGCAGCATAGCAGTGGTTCTTCGGCGGACACATGAAGGGCCTCGCGCATTTTGGCGGCTGAGTTGGGCCAGAACAATGGAGAAGTGGCGTGCATCTTGGTACTGGTACTGAATATGGTTGCCATGCAACGCCCAAAAGGCCGGAATGTACTACATTAAATAACTACCATCGCCAGGCTGAATCCTCCTAGACACATCATTCTGGTGAGGCTATTTTTAGCTGCTTCTCGAGGCTGAGCCTGCATTGAATTGTCCCTCCACAGCAGAGGCTGCCTCTATGCAGCATGGGTGGTCACAGAGCCACTGCAGGGCCTGCAGCCTCGAGGCGTTCGACCTGAGTCCACATCGTGCGAGGGAAAAAAAAGTTCAATGATAGACCTTCGAGTTGAACCTAGGGTAGAAGTGCCCTTGAACCCCAAGATTAATGTAGTTGAAACGAGTCTCCTGCGACAAACAGCTGCCTCGCTGGCCTCTGGCCTCTCGTGTTAAGCGCCCGGAGCTGAATATGGACGAATCCTTCTGCAGCCAGATCAGGCGGAGCCGGCCGTAAGCCGTTGACTAAATCAGACCGTCAGCCCTTCGTCGCGAGCGGGGGAACTTCTGTAACCATAAGGGTGAGTTGCCCTGCCTCACTATACAGACTAACCTACCACACAAGTCAAGTATATTGCGCGTGCTATCTCATGACTTGCGCCACTTGCATCTCCAAGAGGTTTATTTGCGGATATTATACTCGCTTGGAAATAATGGCCAGAAACGGACCCCAAAAGAGCCCACCATCTGGTCGCTGTCCAGTTTTGCAGCGCCTTGGTGCGTGAGCGATCGAACTGCACAATCTGTGCGATGTTTGTACCACTTGAGAAATGTGACGAATGCAAGAGATGCTGCCGTGCCCTACCCTTGGTGCGCGTACTGCAGAAGAGATCGAGGGCGTAGCATCTGGTTTACCTGCTTGGTGTGCAGCGTCACGGACAAATAGATGGCATGCTGGTTCGGCGGCATCTAGAAAGTGGGCCCCAAAGTAGCCGGCGTGACAAGTCTCATCGACTCTGATTGAATTACCTCATCTAACCATGGTGTTGGTATCTCGTGGCGCTGGTGTCTGAAAAGCGTTTGGTGGCTGGCGACTATTTCCGCACCATTGCCGTCAGACCGCAGATGATGTCGCTTGGCGATCTAGCTCGCGGGGTACATGACCTGGAACCTTTTCAATCTTGTTAGTTTCGTTTCTGTTTTTTAGCATCGACTGACTGGCCAAAGTCTCGCGCCTTATTGGGGTTTTCGTGGCATAATCCCGCTAGGTGATAGCCTGCCAGTAAAGGCTTGTTTGCGACGGTTGCGCCCTCGTCAAGCTCAGGTGGCCATGTGATGGAGACAAACTTGCTTTCAGCGACAAGTCAGGTATGACAACCCAAGGTGAAGAATACGACGCTACTGAAACTGGCATATTTGTTTCGAGATGCAAAGCTCGCTAGGAGAAAATTGCGTCAATTGGGTTGGTCCTTGATTCGGGCCCGGATCCCTCTGTCCACACAGTTCGCGATGATCGCCTTTTGAGGACTCTGGTGCTTCTTTCGGACACAATGTTGGAACCATGCCCACAAAACTTGAGACTTATTGTCGATGATTCGATTATCGTTGCACTGTGGATTGGTCAGTGACAAGACAAAGTGGAGGTGCAAGCTGACGGGTTGGCTGGCTGGGCTCAACATTGAGCGTTCAGCAGCACGCGAACGAACAGTGCCGCCCAATCCACCCGGTCGTCTGTCACTTCGCACGAGTGACGACTCACGAGTAACGAAATCAGACGGTCTCTGCCAAGAAACCAACGACAAGATGGTGTTGCCGATGCGCGGTGGTCCCGTCCCGTGGCAGTGCTTGTTTGCTTGTTCAGTGCTCGGGCCCGGATCAGCATCGTCATTGTGGAACTGGGTCCCAATGTCCCATCCCAACCACCAATGCTTTACCGAGTACTGGCATGTGGTTGGTAGGTAGTTGCCTTGGAAAAAGAGGGCAGAACAAGTCCAGGAACCGCCCAACCACCAAGGATGAAACAAGAAGATCGGCAGTGATCGTTGGGCTAAAAGCCTACTTTAATCAGGGGCAACTGTGACAGCGCACCTTTATAACCTGCCTGCCCTTACCTGTCAGTTCTCTTTGCCTTGTTTGTCCGTCTTCAAGAAATTCGCTGTCGCTCGTTTTTTCTTATTTTATTACTTCATCACACAACATCACAACATCACAATATCATAGCCAAAATGCGTCTCAGTCTCGCCGCCATTGCGCTGCCCCTCGCCGCCGCCTACTCTGCAGACCCGATGATGCTCAAGGCCGCCGAGCAGCAGGGCTGCAGCCTTCCCCACGAATTCAAGGTCCACGACTTTGTCGGCCAGGCCAACGGCACCGGCGACGCCCCCGCGCCGTCCTTTTTCACGTTTGCCTACACGGACGCGGTCACTGGCGTCAATACGACATGCCAGCTCAACGCCACGTCGACGTCGACGACGCCTGGGGGCCTGACGCCGCGCTATGCCTGCGAGAACCCCAACGTCAAGTTTATCTGGGGCCAGGAGAAGCAACAGCTGACGATTGTCGAGCGAGCTTGCCCAAATCCTCAGGGGTAGGTTTTTGGCCACTCGTACTCAACGAGGGAGTACAAAAAGAAAGCTAACGTTGAAACAGAACGCCCCTTTACGAGGCCGCTGGGAGCATCACCATCTCGGCTCCCTGCAAGGGCGGCCAATGCGCCGCCAATGCGACGGAATACCTTGGCACCTTTAACAGCCTCCAGCCCGTCCGCGATCCTACTAGCTTCAAGATGGCCTATGAAATGATGCAATTGGAATAAGCAAGACGACTTGTATGAGTAAAAAGATTGATAGGTGCAATTTACTAAATTGATAAAGTGCGAAGCACCGCACCATGCAGTGGCGCACTAGGTTACTTGTAGTGCCTGTTTTTAGCGTTGGGCTTGCGCTAACCCCGGATTCTGGCCCACCCTGAGCAGCCCAAGCCTCGTGATCATGCAATCGTCTGAAGTTGTCTCTTAACATTCGACGCTTCAACTTCTTATTCCCTTTGCAAAACACCTAGATTCATCAAATAGCGACGGCAGGCCGTTTGCGCATCGACGAATGTGGCTCATCTTATTCGCGTGCTTGCTGCACGCCGTCGTCGCGCAGCAGGCACCCGGCGTATCGGCCAGCTTGTTTGCCTCGCTCGAGCGCCTGGCCCGGCTCGTCGACATTACCTACTGCATCGGCAACACGGGCATCGGCAAACCATTTAGCTGCCTGTCTCGCTGCAGCGATTTCCCCAACGTGACGCTGTCGCGTACATGGAGCACCGGTGTGTTCTTGACGGACAGCTGCGGCTACGTTGCCGTCGACGAGACGCCAGCCTCGAGCGTCGCCGTGGACTCGCATGGCGCCATCATCGTCGCCTTTCGCGGCACCTACAGCATCACCAATACAGTCATCGACCTCAGCACCGTGCCCCAAGAGTACGTGCCGTATCCCTCGCAGGGCGACGAGCCGGCGCACCAGTGTACAAACTGTACCGTTCACATGGGTTTCTTTCAGACGTGGCAGAGCGCCAGGGAGTCAGTCATTGCCGAACTTGTGCAACTACGGAAGACATATCCGTCGAAACCGATTCATCTAGTTGGACATAGTCTTGGAGGTGCAGTGGCGTGCCTGGCTGCCCTGGAGCTCAAGGCTAGCCTGGGCCTAGACAATGTTGTTGTCACGACTTTCGGCGAACCGCGTGTGGGCAATGACGGGCTGGTTGATTTCATCGATCGTGTATTCAATCTCAACGACAAAGGGGACTTGGAAAAGCGTTCGTATCGACGAGTCACGCACACAAATGACCCTGTGCCGCTGTTGCCACCTGGAGAATGGGGATACAAGTCACACGCTGGCGAAATTCACATCACCAAGCCGGATCTTGCGCCCGCCGAGGAGGACTTGCAGCTCTGCATGGGCGATCAGGATAACAGCTGCAGCGCCGGCCAAGACAGCACTTCGCAGAGACTTGCGCGCCTGACGCAATTTTATCGAGGCGTTGAGGGCAGCCAGTTACAGAAGCGGGGGATTTCCACCCGGCTCAACCTGTGGCAGATATTCTTCGCACATCGAGATTACTTTTGGAGACTGGGGTTGTGTTTCCCAGGTGGCGATCCGTTTGACTGGGGTCGCAGGAAGCTGCTTGAAAAGCTACCAGAAGCCGAGGGGCCAGAGATGGAAGCGGAATACCAAGAGCTGTAGCAGATGATGCTTGCGGATGAGGAAACAGCAACTGCGGCTGTGGCGTCCGTGACTGCAAGTGTCATGCGCTCATAGATTGTATCAACAGACCTGATAAGAATAATACTATTTATTTGCAAGTGCGAATCATTTCGAGGCGCAGGCCCCGCATGCCACGCGATGATCTTGTAGCCATTCAGGCGACAACAACGTTGAAGCAAACCATCTATTGGGCACACTTGGTGGGACCCAAGTGAGGGGGAGCCGAACCACGGCGGATGATGCACTTCACTTGTTGACTTTGTTCGAGTTGTTTTGCAGTCTTTCAGCGCGGCGGGGGTGTTACACCCGGGGCGATTTACACGGCTGTTGTGTGAAGTGGTGACGCCATCACATGGTCGCTAGACGGTGGCCGTTGGTTTGAGGAGAGGGGGGAGCGTCGGGAGAGGCCGTGATGCGCTATTGGATGCGAGGATCAGGGCTGACAGCAATGGGCCCCTCAGTGTGCGGGAGACCACGATGAAGACGAGGCCCAAGGAGGGGGCCGGCTAGGCTCTGCTCTGGGGCAGGACAAGTTGAACAACACAGTCGACCGTGGCCACTAGTTTGGTGGAGTGGCAGTGCTGGCGAAACTAGATCAAGGCCACGAGGGGGGGGGGGGGCAGAGGCAAGCTCAAGGCAGCCATTTTGTGTGACAGAATGCGTCGTCACATTCCCGGCGGTGCTGATGGTTGAGAGGGGGAGGGGAGGGCAGCGGCTGATGCGTCGCGAGGTTTTGGGAGAGTTGAGTGAGGGTTTATCGAGCTACCCCGCGATGCTGGCTGGGACATGTTGTAGGCAGGCATGCAAAGCGCTTGCGCCAGAGTCAACCACTGTAAATATTTAGCACATTACTTCTAACCAAGTACAGTAATGAATAGTGCCTAATGATAAACAAAAAGAGAAAAGCCCAGCCTGATAAGGAAAACCCTCTTGGTTCAACCCTGCAGAATCACACTCTGCGGATGCTGCGGCTTGGGGGTCCAGTAGCCATCACCGCCACCTTGACGGGAGCGGGTATTTTCCTGGTGAGAAACCCGCCAAACGGTACCGACTGACAGGACCACGCGGACAATGGAAGGGAGGTGAAGCTTGTAGAGCAATTTTCACGCCAGAGCGGGGGAGGTGAAAAAAAAAAAAACATGACTCCACCGCAAAATGGCCTGCTGCCACTCGAGTGCTCTGGTGTGCTGTGGTGAGAACCGGGCTCTGATGTGGTTCCCTGTGACTTCTGTGAGGCAAGTGAACAGCTGCTAACGCCGCCGACAGAAAAACCGCCTGCCAGGCCAGGCATGTAGCCCTGCAGTCTCGCAGAGTCACAGCAACCAAGCTCCAACCAGCACCTTGGTTTACCCCCCCCTCTCTCCTCCCTCTTCGGCCCCCCCTCAAGCGCCTAAAACCAAGTCCAAATCTACCACTTATCCACATCAAAATATCAACACTTCCTCTTTCATCCATCATTCCCCCATCCTCACCCTAATCAGATTTTGACGTCGTCTCTTCTTCTCTTCCCTCTCTTGTTCGTTCCGTCTTTCTGCTTTTTTACTCGATTCCAAATTTCTTGAGAACAGCTCCTCTCTTTCAAAATGACTACTGAGGTATGGCTGCTCCGTTTGCGCTTCCCTGTCACCCCCTCCACCGCCCTAGGGCCCCTATCTGTTCAATGCTCTGAGCCAATATGAGCCAGCGTCTTGGGATGCTGCTCACGGCTGTTCCTCAATAATCATCTCGTAACCTTTTCCAAACTCTTGCTAACTCGTCTCCCAGCGTGAAAGGTTTGCCCTCCTGGCCCCGCCGCCACCATGACCGCTTCAACACCGCACACGTAAACTAACGCTTTGAACAGCAAGACCTTCCTCGCCCGCCTCTGCGAGCAGGCCGAGCGCTACGATGAAATGGTCACCTACATGAAGGAGGTTGCCAAGATTGGTGGCGAGCTCTCCGTTGACGAGCGCAACCTGCTCAGCGTTGCCTACAAGAACGTCGTCGGCACCCGCCGTGCCTCGTGGCGCATCATCTCCTCCATTGAGCAGAAGGAGGAGTCCAAGGGCACCGACAAGCACGTCCCCACCATCAAGGACTACCGCCAGAAGATTGAGACGGAGCTCGAAAAGGTCTGCCAGGATGTCCTCGACGTTCTCGACGAGAGCCTCATTCCCAATTCCGCCACTGGCGAGTCCAAGGTTTTCTACCACAAGATGTGCGTGCACCAAATCCTGACCGAAATTTGTGTCACCCGGTAATTGCTTGCTAACAAGCTCACAGGAAGGGTGACTACCACCGCTACCTTGCCGAGTTCGCCTCTGGCGAGAAGCGCAAGGTTGCCGCCACTGCTGCCCACGATGCCTACAAGGTTTGTTATGCCTTCAGATCCTGACTGCTTTTCCCCAAACTAACAGCCGCAGAACGCGACCGACGTAGCTCAGACCGAGCTCACCCCTACCCACCCCATCCGCCTGGGCCTTGCTCTCAACTTCTCCGTCTTCTACTACGAGATTCTCAACTCGCCCGACCGTGCTTGCCACCTTGCCAAGCAAGCCTTCGACGACGCCATTGCCGAGCTCGACTCATTGTCTGAGGAGTCGTACCGTGACAGCACTCTGATCATGCAGCTTCTCCGTGACAACCTCACCCTGTGGACCTCTTCTGACACGGCCGAGGCCGAGCCCAGCGCCGATGCCCCCAAGAAGGACGAGGCCGCCGCCCCCGCCGAGGCCGAGAAGCCCGCTGAGGAGGCCACGACTGACGCGGCTGCCACTGCCGGTGCCTCTTAAGTCTGCGCCACTATTCGCCGGACTGGTACGGTGCAGTTGACTCACGAAGAAACGGGTTGGCTGGTGCGTTTGCTTTTTTTGCAAATGGGGGGTAGAATTACTTGTGGTTTCGGCTTGGGAGAGGACCACGATGGTTCCTCGCGCCTGACTGCGTCTGTAGTCATGGCAAAAAAAAAATACAAACGTTGACCCCTCTTGTCGGGGGTGATTTTGTTTCTTTTTTTTTCCCACCATGGCTGCTTTACTGGAATTAGTTGGCCCCGATCCTGAAATTTCTTATGGATCGTATCTCGGTTTCACTTGAACGGAAATGTTGTTTCTGCTGCTCTCTTGTTAAACTCTTTATTCGTTGTTTCTTCTTTTTTTCAGTTTCTGCAGTGGCCTCCGGCGTACCTCTTTTGACCAGCCGTCGTTGCAAGGTTGATAGTCGACGCGGAACCTGTTTGTGGAGGAGAGAAATCCTGGACAAGATGGCCCCCATTGAGAGGGCTCCAGGCTCTGTCTCGCAGCAGGTTAAAGGGGACTCGGGATGGAACCGCAGTATATAAAAAATGGCAAAATATCTGATAACGTGTGTTGTGCGTTGTTGCTGCATTGTGTGACGTGATGTCTTGTTTGCATGGTGAGTTGGTGTCTCGTGACTGATCATGAATGGATTAGTTAGGCTGTCAGTTTGCATGCAATGACTGGGAATTTGATGTGGGCGGGCAATCAATGGTAGCAATGGTGACAAACTAGTCATGCATTATATGTATATTGAAAAAGCGTTACAGCATGGTTAAGGAGTAGTATAGTCGAGGATTGTGTATGTTGACAGTGCGGTGCAAATGTCCAATGATAATTAGATGGTACGAGTTGATGTTGGGCAACAAGGCAAAAGGGTATATGGTTTGCAAAAAGGGACCGGCTTCCAAAACGAAGGCATAAAGATGAAGAGAGAAGTAGAAAAGACCCCAAAAGAAAGCGCCTCATTGTATGACCGTTTTCATGTCCATGTTCGATGGTGATAACAATGGTGATATCGATGGTGGTGATGTGATATCAATGGTGGTGATATCAATGGTGGTGATGATGATATGTTAGTTGACCTCTTGGCTGCGGCAGTCGTCGGCAAGTATTCGTCTCTTCCCCATTGGCACTAGGCCTCAGCTGGCCCTCCTGATCAAGCCCGGCGGAAACGACCCCTCGTCGTCTTCGTCGTCGCTGAGATGGAGCTCCCCCGGGCGGTAATTAGGCGACAGCGTCGCGTACATGGCGGTCCTCGTCACCCTGCTGCCGTCATCGGCAGGACTCCCGCGCCGCAACGACAACGAGGACCTTTTGGAGAGCTTGTGGGCGAGCTTGGCGAGGACGCGGCGGCCGGCGGCGAGCGCGGCGCGCGAGGAGGACGAGGAAGAGGAGGATGTGGAGGACGTGGTGGTGGAGGTGGCCGAGGAGGAGGCGCCGTCGTGGGTGGTGTCGGGGTCGAGGGAGGCCGAGGCGACCTCGCGGCGCCAGATGAGGATGCGGTCCTGCTTGGCGGCGGAGAGAGGCGGGTGTTGCTCGACGGCGGCGTCCATTGTGTGTGAGAGTGTGTTGTGTGTTGCAGAGAGGTGAATGGAAAGGTCAGACGGCTTTTGGAGGAGGGGGGGGTTGCGTCTGGGGTGTTGTATAAATAGGTGCAAGAATATGGCGTTGTTTGCTGTACCGTTCGTCACCTCTTTCTTTTGTTTCCTGGGAGGACTGAGCAGCTTCTAGTTGAGGCGGCGGATTCCAAGAAAACGCTCCTTGCACCCCCAAAAGGAGATTGACGACGACGATGATGATGATGCCGCGAGGCTGCGCTGCCGTTTTGCTAGAGGAGAAAAGAAGTGGTGCTGCTTGCTGGCCTTGCCACTTTTGTGTATGTGCTTGGCCCGACTGACCGTAGGCCGAAAACGGAACCCCCAGTGAGCGTGTTTTGTCGCGGAGGGGTCGTGTTTGTGTGTGCTTGACGTAGGGAACTCCTTGTCAATTACCGCTGCGGCGGGTGCTGAAACAGATTCGGGAGAAGTTTGATGGATGGATGGGATGAAGAGGGGGAAGAAGGATAACTAGGGTGGTGAAGAAAAAATATTGGGCAGGGCGCCGAATTGAGGGTGGACAGGGTTCGTTCAATAAAGATACTCGGATCGGGCAAGTATTTTTGCTTGTGCTAGAGTTGGCTGAAACAAGAAAAGAGAGGAAAAGGACTGGGTTAAATAAACGGCAAAGATTTTAATTCAACCAAGTAATCAGAAGAGGGTGGCCAAATTCAGAATAACTAGCGAAAAAAAGACGTGATTGAAAAGCAGGCCACTATGAATACAGCCGCAGCAATGACACACACGCACGCACACCCTGCCTTAACTTATAAAAAGCAGGGCTTACAACGATTGGAGAGGAGGTAAATTGGCAGCACGACTGCTCTGTACCAGCAGATGGGAGAGAAACGCCACCACGCTGCCTCTGAATTAAGTTTTTTTTTCTGACTCGGCAGCCCAGCCTAGCCCAGCCAGAA